>JBBPKM010000663.1:0-12764 GCA_038089255.1 Austroboletus rostrupii | reverse complement strand
TGCCTTCCACCCTCAAACCGACGGACAGACCAAATGTATGAATCAGGAGATAGAACAATATCTTCAGATCTACACCAACTATCAACAATCGGACTGGTCGGAATGGCTCACGATGGCCGAGTTTGCCCATAACCAGAAGGTATCATTGGCAACAGGATATGACCCATTCACTCTAAATTATGGTTACATGCCAATGGTAGGATTGGAAAGGAGGAAAAGGTCACAAACCAGTCAGCGGACAAATTCGTGCAGATGATGAGAGAAATGCAGAAGGAAGCAAAAGAAGCAGCAGAAACAGCAAAGAAGTCAATGAAGAAGTTTTATGATTGACACCACACACATTCTCCACCAGAGTACAAGAAAGGAGATCAAGTCCTTTTGGAGGCTCATAATATTCACACAGATCACCCGACAAGAAAACTTGATGACAAGAAATACGGTCCATTCCCAGTGGAAGAAAAGATCAGCACAGTGGCATACAAGTTGAGATTACCGTACAGTTGGTGTTCTATTCACCCTGTTTTCCATGAGTCACAGCTCTTCCCATATCATAAAGGAGAGTTCGAGTCTCAGAAGCATCCACCGCCACCACCACCTGATTTGATCGATCAAAGCGAGGAACAAGAGGTCGAAGAAATCATTGATTCTTGAACATGTCGAGGATCAGTCGAATACCTTGTCCACTGGAGAGGATTCCCACAAGAAGAACACGAATGGAAAAAGGCAGCAGACCTTGCCAACACTCAAGATGCAGTCTGCAATTTCCATCGTTTGCACCCCACCACTGATCGCCCTTCCCGCACCATGCGTACTCGAGTCCTCAACATCGACCCTCCTTGTTGTTGTCCTATTTGCTAGGGATGTGAACCTCCGAAACCTGTAGGAGTATTCTCTCGGCCTGACTTCCTTGAATTCCACACCTCACTTGTCAAATTTCCTGACACTATGTTTGAGTTTCCCTCAGCCGAGGACGTCTGAGCATAGTAGGGGGGTAATGTTAAGTTTCTTCCTTTCATGTGACTCCTTCCTGTCATTTCACTATATCACAGACTCTTTCGCAAACATTCCATGGACATTTTGTATGATGTAGTCCCGCAGTCCACAGTCGACTGTGCACCTCACATATCAGACGTGTTGCTGCAGTGTAGTTACATAGCCTTTCACACACGGACCATTAGTATAGGTATATAAAGTGTTGTCATGTATCTACATTCCTTATGCTTGGTTTATTTACTCATCCATTCTTCACTTGGGCCTCAGTCTTAGGCCTTGGTCTTGTTTGGTGCATAACAACCTTCGAGGAGCCTCAGCCATTGAACAGTTCATCACAATCACATGCTCAAAGAATGACTGCTTTGGCTTTATCAAGAGTGTAATGAAGAATGCATATCCCAGGCTGCATCATGCCTCAGAGGCTTGTTTTAAGCTCTATGAGACCTCTTGTACGGATGATGACCTTCTGAAGGTTCTTTCCAGTCAAGGAGAGGGTAACCTCTTGAAAGGAACTGGGGTCATGGGAGACATTTTCTACGATGTTCCTTTCTCCGACTCTTTGAGTATCATTCTTGAGTGGGTTGATGAAGGTGAGAGAATTATTCACACACCTTTTTTCACCATCTTTCGTCTCAACGTCCCCCCTATTATCTATGCATCAGAAGAGAACAAGCGCAAGCGCGGCGAGGAGGTGGATTTTGAGTTCGGCATGATCCCACCGGGAGTAAAGTGTCTCAAACGCGGGCTTGAAAAGGGCCCCCCATTAGCCCCAGCTTATCCTCACCAATTCAGAAAAATGGTGGGGCCAGGAAATTTCATTGCATGCAACCGTCCCTTTGAGCCCCACACAATACCTCTCGTTCTACTCCACGAAGCTTTCGGGCGATTTCAAGACAGATGTGGAGCTCCCCCTTCGGAGCAAGCATTGGCTTGTGTATCAGAGCTTACACCTGTTGCATGTGAATGGCACGAGTCAGAGGCCCTTCGCATGTCAGCGATCCGGATCGTACTCCAGAAGCATTTAGGCCTGGATCTTACTGAGCAGAATGTCCCAGGCACCGAATTTTACACCGATGGGAATCTTACCCCCTTGGTTATGCCAGCAGCCATCTGGGAATGCAAGAAAGAGGGCAGACATGCTCTCAATCAAGCAATCCTATACTACACAAATTTCTTACGAGGCCCCATCAGTGATCCTCGCCTCCGCTATCATAACATCAACACCCCTTTCCCGAGCATTCTCATTATAGACATGGGTATGTCTTTCACAGTCATCATCTGTCCATTTGTTTATGTTGTTTACAGGTTCATATTTTGGATTCTACGGTGTTGCCTGGGATGGGGAGCGAGTGAGGGTCGAGCCTCTCACATCCCTCTTCGATCTGAGTACTCCTTGGACGGATACGGAAGCCAGATGTGCGATGGCGTCTAGCTTCGATGCACTTGTAGCTGCTGTTCACAGTATCCAACATCATTATGATGAAGTTGAAGCCAAGGCCAACGTGAATCCAGTTCCACTGGAGGGATACGATCTTCGTGTTAATACAGCCCGCGGATATCCATACATAACATCCTTCACCGACAATGGACAGGAAATAACCTTCACATATGATGCACGGCTCCATGAAACGAAACTCGTCTTCTCCGCCATCTTCAACCACCCTAACCCTGGCCAGTGTATTGTCAAGTTCGTACATCGATATTCCGAAGCTGCACATAACTATCTCGCATCCCGCCATTCTGCACTGAAGCTCCGCCAGTGTGTCCGGATCTCTCGGAAGTGGATTGCAGTCATCATGGACAGATCGAAATACCATGTGGTTAGCGATCTGAACCTCTCGAAGGCGGAGCAGGAGAAGATACGACATAAAGTGAAGAGTGAGCTTCAGATGCTACACAGGGGGGGATTCGTTCATGGAGATGTCCAGGATGCCAATCTTCTCGTCGCCCCCGAGTCGCTTGCACTTGATGAGGTAGCAGTCCACATTGTCGACTTCGACTGGGCCGGGTGTATTGGGGAAGCCACATACCCAATTGGCATCAATATGAAAACTGTGAGGCGGCCAGATGGGGTTGAGTCTGTTCTGTGAGTACTTTCGTCTGAACGACTAAACAAATGAAGTAGACTCAGTTTCGTGTGGACGAAGACTGAGGTTTCTGATCCCCTAGAGTACTAACCTAAACAAATGAAGTAGACTGGGTAGTAGGGTATCAGTCGTTGTATCTAAGGAATGTGTATAAAGTGTCTCACCTCAGTTTCGTGTGGACGAAGACTGAGGTGCACTGGTACGAATTCTGCGCTACTAGAATGATGAACATGGCTATGTAAGGGTGTTCGGCATAAGCTTCTCGAAGAGAAGGGGAAAATGAGGTAATGCAATAAAGGAGGAAAAAGGGAATATGCGTGTAGCTTCAACATCACTCAGGTCCGATTGTGATCCTTAATGCTGCTGAAAAGCGGTGTGATGCATTGATCATTCTCGCCGATATAGAGGAGCCGATTCATGTCCCGCTTCCCCAGTGCACTCTTGGGACCTCCACTGGTCTTCAGAAGACGCTCAAAAGATTGGTAGTCCGTGCTCGCGATCCCTGCGATGAAAGCGAAAGGAAGGCTAAGCTGAAAGGAGGAAACGGCGACTCGTGGGATACAATCTTGTCTGACTTATGGAATAATGTCGTCAAGCCTGTTCTTGACGCCCTGGCATTCTCGGTATGTGGTACAACGCTAGCTCGTTTCGTACGTGGCATATGGATACCTCTTTTCACAGATTCCTGGGGATTTATCGCGTATTTTTTGGTGCCCTACTGGACCTTTCACTTTCCTCCCGGTGCATGCCGCTGGTTTCTATGGTTCCCAATACTCGGAACCTGGCCACAAAGTATCTGACTTTGTGGTCTCTTCGTACATCCCCATGTTGAGTATTCTCGCACCCTCACTAGAACTGGATACCGCCACACTCGACAGCATCCGTTTTCTCGCCGTCCCTCAGCCAGCATCAGACGGCGAAAGACATCTTCCGGGTGTGCCCCGCGAGTTACAACACATCAGAGACGCTGTTGAAAGCTGTCCATCAGGACGAATTTCGTTCACGGAGTCTTGTACAGGAACGGTCGAGGAGGTACATTCGTTGATGAAGCAATCCGACTGGGTTCATTTTGCATGCCACGGCGTTCAGGATGTGCAGAACCCGACTGCTAGTGGACTTTGTCTCGCACAGGGGCGCCGACTGAGGGTATCCGACATTGTTGCATTGTCACGTCCGAGAGGGGGACTTGCCTTTCTTTCTGCATGTCAGACAGCAATGGGCGACCAGATACTTTCTGACGAGGCCATCCACATTGCTGCTGGGATGCTATTTGCTGGATACGGAGGTGTTGTCGGGAGCATGTGGTCAATCAGTGACAGGCTTGCACCGATGGTAGCGAGGGATGTGTATCAGCAACTTCTTCATGATGCAACCCCGGATCACCGAAACGCCGCACGAGCGTTGCATGACGCTGTCGAACGTCTTCGTGATGGGGGCGCATCGTTGTCAGAGTGGCTTCCTTTCATTCACGTAGGGTTCTGAATGTGTAGTATATTCATGGCCGGGTTTTCTAATGTATATACGGACTATTTATTGGCCTTGCACCATTCGTATGATCAGGACGACCATCTTGCAACTTCGTTTCTGCTTTGGCATGCCTACTCTTCATAGAGACAAAGTCCCAAAATCTAGAGGTAACCAGGTTACATGCCGCGCTAATAATATTTCCACCCGTTGGTACACCCTTGACACGAAGCTCCATTGTCAAATGCCGCTGCTTTAACACACCACCACGTTTAGTTTCACGACTGTGTTCTACACATTTCAAGACGAGGAACTCCTGCCCAACCGGGCCCTCGGGGGGTCAGCCTTCCCCTCGCCGGGGTTAGCTATGAACACGTCATCATCCATGTTTTTCGTGAAGCTGGATGGTCCGATTCGGGCATTCAGGCATTTTCGTCGGGGCCGGCGTCCCAGGCTGGGAAACGGTTCGAAAACATCCAGGCAATTTGGGGTGCCGATGCAATGCGTAGAGGACCAGTTTGCATTTTAAAAGAAGCTAGTCCTATGCATGGTCGAACTTGGGGTAATGCCCGTCATGCCATGCTTCGCGGGGTTTGTCCCGCCTGTACCTGCCACCCTGTGTCCCAACGCATACATCGTCTTCGGGCGCCAATGGGAAGGATTCCCGAGCAAGCACACCAATGACTCGTCCCTTGGTCTTCTGAATCTCTTTATCGCTGTGCAAAAATTGTTCATCAAGAAGCAGAAAGTGCTTTGCGGAGATGTATCGCAAATTTATACAACAACCCATACAGCGGCGGCGTCTCTTATCTACAGAATGTCTCTTCAGGCACGTTGCTAGTTTGTGCGCTGCAGACTCTGAAGCGGTTGGATAATGTAGGGCTAGACTTCCAACACCTTTTAGACCACAAGTCGCATTCAGACATGTCTCGAGGGCGTGCCTGGAAGTATCAATCTTATCATTCTCAATCTGTATATCGAGGCTGCGCCTCAATGACAAAGACTGGGCACCTATTACGGGGAACAATGGATCTGGAATTGAATGACCTTTGAGGTAATATGCGGATGGAGGGCAATTTCGTCCATGTAACGTTGGCGCCGCTCGGCACCGGCTCGATGATCGACATAGATTTGATCCCAGAAGGACTTGACCTCGGAGACGAGATTGTAAACAATGTGTTGCACGACCAAGCGCGGTTATCAGCGCTGATCAACCGAACGGGCTATGTGGCTGGGTGGACCTTCAGACGGTATAATGTTCCAGGCTCCGTCGCCGTAGACGCGAGGCAGCTGCTTGCCTCGACGGCGACAACAACCAGGACTCGAAGACGCAGGCGACGGTCAAGAGTGTCCTCGATTTTGCAACTGTTTTGTCCGAAGTCATTAACCGCACCGAACACCACCCCCAATGTGTTTTACGACACGCACGATACCATCGTGCCAGCGCCGCAGATGCTTATCTAGGTGCGGAGCCTGCGTGAGCCGCTTAGCATGATCTGCGAGTTCCAATTGGATCTCGTGCATGCGACCCGGCGGATGCCTGCTAACAAGTTTATCTGGGAATGCGAGTACCTCATTTCCGTCTTTAATTCTACCAACGGCGCCTGGGCCGTCCGACTCGCCAGTCAGCCCCCATTGGTGCTCGCAAGGCACTCGATCGTTGATTGTGTGCATAGGATTGTAGATCGTGCGACGTAAAGATAGGTAGTATGTCCATTCTTATTTCTAATCGACATATGTTCGGTCTAATGGTCTGCTGCGTATTCCTAGTTTTGATCAACTAGTATCACTAGTGCAGTTGTCCAGTTGTTGGGTTTCCTCTTTCTCTGAGAAAGTCAGTCCACTTAGTGGGTGATTCCATTGTCCGTCGCTCAACACTTCAACACTTCAGCTTATGCCTCTGTACCCTAGGAGAGAAAGGCAGCCAACATACGGGAATTAATGAGTACAGAGAAGAATTCTCTTTACGGACTAGCGTGGACGATATTCGACATCAAGGAAGATCGCTCGTGAGCACCGAATGAGCTGATACTCCCTCTTGTTAAGTTTTTCAAGTTGAAAGTCATCATGATTAGGTCGTTGGTACAACTGCTCACGCTCTTTTCCAGGAACCCATTTTTCAGTTGCCCGGCGTATACTTGGGACACCTCCACGGGGTGCTGTACAATGAGTGATCGACGTGGATGGTCAGCGTCTTCTTGACGAGACATAGTATTCTTGACGACGATGCCTTCCATCTTCGAGGGCGTTTACAGACAACCCTATGGCATGTCCGAACTCGGCGTACTTGTATATGCGATTATCTGTGGCAACAACGAGCGCAAAGATGCGTGGCATCTCGGAATGGCTGCTGATCGTGATCACCGTTGATAACGGCGTCTGTGGAAGAGAAAGGGCTAACCTAGCCATGGTCTCTCCCTGCTCAAATCTAGTGGATCCATGTGATCGTCAAGACTGGATCCAAAAATGAGTGAGGAGAGTGAAAGATGTTCAGAACAGCTCAAGGCTCATGCACATGGGCGTCAAACATCGTCTTGTCACCTCTGGTGCGCCGAGGCTATTTCTTGTGCCTATTCGATGTTCTGTCAGATAGAACACTCCCGAACTTGCTGTGGAGACGAACTTTGTCCTGTTTACAAGTTCTTCGGGATTTCTGTAGACTAGCGTGTCAGATTGCCGAACAAGGAACGATCTAGAACGAACTTTTGAGGTCTTGGCCGCCCATCCTGTGCTTGCGAGTCACTCGTGAGCAAATTCCGCTGAGGTCTCATAACTAGATTGTGTGCGAAAGAGCGTCTGAACTGAAAGAAATGTGACTCATAAAGGTTACAGTAGGCTCGTACTCAGTCCTGAAGTACTATTACGCACATCACAGAACCGTCCAAATTCTAGTGACATCTAGCCAAACACCGGAACGGTCCGGATGACTTAGCAAGACCTAGTCAAGCCTTGTGTCACCTCACGAGACATACCGCGCATCGTACGCATACCTACTATCTCTCACTAGAATTCGCTAGGTCTCGCGAGATGGGTTTTAAATTGCACGTAGTTCACTAGCTCTCACTAGATACTCTCTCGTCGTTACCAGCTCTTGCTAGGGCTCGCTGGATATCAATAGTGTACACTACACATAGTTTCTGAAATCACGGAGTTATTCATGTTCTAGTAATGTCTAGCTAGGCCTCGCTAGGCTTTACTAGATATGATTGAACCTAGTGACCCTAGCATGAAATTACAGTACTACATGATGATCACGGCATGAATATGACACTGCAAATACATATGATAAAGCTTTCAAGACATACCTAGAGTGACCCGAAGTCGAGTTCATTGTATTCCCCCCCATCTTCCACCTCTTCACTGTCAGAAGGTCCCCCATCCTCCTCACCCTCCATGAATTGATCCAGTCCCGTATAGCTGTATTGCTCTATTTTGTCATCAAGTTCATCACCCACCGACTCCTCTTCATCTGCAGGGTTGCTATCTTTGGCATCCTCATTCCCACTGCTTTCTTCCTTGGACTCAGACATGCTTAGACTGCACATGGATGTGTCTTCATCAGATCCCTCTGCCCCTGAGTCAAACAGGCTGTGATTGTGTTCAAAGGTATTTTTTTTCTTGTCGAGGGTGTTGTAGTTGTCGAGAACACACTGCATTGCCTCGCAAATTGCCTTGTGGCCCACTCCACCACCTCGGTACCTCATAAACATGTTCCGGTTGACAAAACTAGAAGTAATATTAGTTATGCAAAAAAAAGTTAGTAGTACTCACATGTTGACATAGCACCAATCCCAGTCTTCGTCATTTTCCAACTTGTTACATGCAATTGATGGTGGCAGAAGGTTCAACATTTGACCATACTAGAAGGCCAGGATAATGTGCACACCATAAATAACATCAGCCAGATTGACAAACCTGAACCTCACATCTGGTTCTTTTCGGAGGTAGAAGCCTATGCAGGGCAGGCAATGGGCTGTCCACCCACATTTGGTTCTCTTGCTTTGTGCAAACCATTGAACCCAGAGAATATCCATGTGCTTTGGTGCCATCTCCTGACTTCCAGACCCAAGATACAGAATCTGTAAATGGAAAATTCCAATCACTTGTGCATACTAGTATGAATGAGGATTGTCGACATCTTTGTGTGACAAAACCATGATATCTGAGTGTGTGTGAAGGTTGATCATGTCTTGAGCTCTTTGCAGATCATAAGTTGTGTAGTTGACATAGAGAATTCAATAATGGTAAATTCAGTTGTTGATGAAAGCAACTTGATTTCACTGGGCTACCATAAACTCCTCTTTGCTTTCATCGACACCTAATAGACAACAAAGAATATGAGTTTTTAATTTTTTGAGAAAATCCTGTCATGCCAAAGGATGAAACATGTTAGAGCCTGACAAAGTCAACTAGCCATATACCTTCAACGCTGGATCACCTTTGTGGTAAGATATCCATGCATTTATGTCCCAATAATTTTTCTTGCTTTTGCTGATCCTATAGTGTGCCTTGGATGGACAACTTGGCAGTGTCTCCTCAACTAGAGAGTAAGATGAAGAGGCCCTAATCTTACTTGAATGGCTGACTTCCTACATGTTGTAGAGTCATCATTCATGCAGCTAATGCCTTGCAATCGCTTCTGTGAATGATTTTTTATTCATCCAGATATAAAACTTCTTGACCTGGTGGTGCTCAAGCTCTCTCTTGGACAGATTTTAGTATCAGCTTAGGCTTGCCTGAGTAACAATAGTATTACTTACCACCTGCATAGAGTGGTTGTCTGATGTTCCATACAGCTGGATAGACACAACATAGTCACCCAGAGAGTGCAACTTGTATGTTGTCATGTTAAAAACTTGTTTGCATGACTCACTTGCATTTTTTGTGGTTGGTGTTACACTTTGCCCAGGAAGGGTGGAGTGTAGCCCTTAGAAGATCTGACCTCCATGGCAAGACAAGTTCAGGAGGGTTGGATATCCTATCAGCATACTTGCATGAATAGGATCAAGGTAAAAAGAGTAAAGTCCGATGAAGGACTCATTAAGAATGCATGCCATACAGCTATGCCAGGATACTGGTGATACAAGAGGAGTTGGAGATGATCTCAGGGAGCTGGGATCAAAGCTAAAGATCAAGCCTATGATTAAGGGAGACTAAAGCTAAAGTACATGGATGTGCATCTAGGTCTTATATACTGTTGGGCAATATCCAAGAAAGGAGATAAGGAGACTAAGTTAGAGATAACAAGAATAGACAGGATAAGAATGAGTCAGAGATAAGTCAGATAGAAGGTCCAGGGTGAAGGGGAATTATAGATCAGATCATAGAAGCAAGATAAGAAGAAGATCTAGATGTACAGCCATGAGGGCAGGAGGAGAAAAAGCAAAGATCAAAAAGAAAGGCTG
Source organism: Austroboletus rostrupii (assembly GCA_038089255.1). Lineage (NCBI taxonomy): Eukaryota > Fungi > Basidiomycota > Agaricomycetes > Boletales > Boletaceae > Austroboletus > Austroboletus rostrupii. The sequence continues at coordinate 2,815 of JBBPKM010000663.1, read as the reverse complement.
AGAAAGAAAACTCAGCTATGAATACATCCATATAGGGGATGACTTGGAGACTGGGAGATAAAGTAGAATGTCTGTGGTGCAATCAAGAAAGAGACAGAAAGATCAAGAAAACAGATAGAGGAAGATAAGGAGCATCAAGGAGATGTAACAAATCTAGAGAAGGCTTGCTATTGGAGCAAGCGCAGCCACGTGACTGGAAAGGCACCATCAAGATGCACAAGGGTCCAGAGAAACATCTGATAAGAATCAAATGTGACTAGATAAAAATATATTGGAGATTTGGAATGCTAGGAGGCAGACTAGAAGTTTTGTGTAAGAAGGGCATAGGAAAGCGCATGGATCATCATGAGGAGATGTCCAGGGTTGAAGGCAAGCATTGGCTGATAAGCCAGATGTGCAGCAAGCATCCTCCAGGCCTCTCCTAAGCTCTCCTGAGCCATTTTCAGATCATCCCTGAATGTCCTCTACTAGTTGCTTTTTATAAGCCATCCAGCCATTTCCTATCCCTGGATCAGGATCACTATTTGATCACCCTTGCATGGTTCACATTCAGCATCCTCTGAATGCTCTCCAAGTATACTGAGGACCTGGATCATCTATCTGGCCATCCCTGATCTTCCTAGATCATGTCCCCTTCATTGAGTCCACATGGTCTTCTCATCTAGTCATCCATCTGGTCTCCTTCCAGTGCTCCCAGGTCTTCAGATTTTCCTTGGATCATATCCTCAAAGATCTCCCTTGCATCCAGTCACATCAGCATTCTCTGATGCTCCTTCTTGACTCCTTTTCCTAGATCTGGCTCATAATTAAATCTATGCCTCCTGAATCTATATCTGACTTCTGGCTACTCCTGGAAGTCCCCAACTGAACCATTGTGCCTACTGGATGTCTACCCGATCCATCCACAGTCAACTGGGCTATCTAGCCACTTACCAGACTGCTTGTCCTTTAACAAAAAATCAAGCCTCCTAGATCACATCTGATCTTCATTAAATATTTACCAGATTTTCTGGCTCTCCTGCCAGCATCCATACAAGTCCCTAGCACCTCTGTGTGCCCTTGGGCATTCTCTGATGCACCCTCTTCACTGAGATCACACTTTCTTTGACCTCACCAGAACTTCCCAATCATCTTTTGATCCTAGATTTTATTGTTATGGTACAAGAAAATGAGCCTTTATGGCTATATTTATATGTCAATACAACAAGTGGCCAGGATGGCCTTATTTTTCATTTTTAAGACTTGTCTTGCCTGGTTGCAAGATCTTATCTATTGATCTTATCTTATCAGGGGATCTTATCTTATCTCCCCTGTCTATCTTATCAAAGATCACTGGATGGTCATATGATCAGGAACAAGCCCTGAACCCTATTTATGCAAGTCACATCAGTCACAGGATGGCTGTTCCTCAAGGATCTAGGCTTGCCTGACCAGTTTCTCATGGCATGGCTGTGCCTGCCTCATGTTATATCTATTCTCTGGAGTCACATCAAGACCCGGAATCTTGTTCCCTGACTCAGGGCCCTTATCTATAAGTCACAAGGACTCACTTCTATCTATGCCTTATGGCTGCAGCATGCTGCCACACCATGCAGGTGCCTCATGGTATTTATTCTAGAAGCATGGAATTCCCTTCCATCGCAAGGCTGTACATAAAGACATGCAGCAGCAGCATGGATCAAGGATCTCATTTGATATTTATCTTTAGATCTTATTTATCTCAAGATCTGCCACACTGGAATGTGGTAACCTCATGATTATAGCCTTGAAGGCTATGACTATCAATTAGATGTGCATGCTAGCCTCATGCACTAGAACACTTCTTATTTGTTATGACAATATGCTTTGACAGCATGGTATGCTTCTTATGACATTTTATGACTTATATCTATTTCTTAGATTCTTAAGAGTATTTCTATTGGACAATAATGGATGCTTATGTAGTTATTGTATAGTATATCTTAGATCCCATGTACATACGTGTACATAGTCTTTTTCATATATAAACCCCCAGGGTGACAGGACTGGATCCCCAGTCTTGAAGTCCTGGATCTTCCCTCCAAAGTATAGGAATTTCCATCCCTTCTAAAGAAGTCCTCTCAAGTCCTTGAGCTAGCCAGGTATTCGACCCTAGGCAGCAAGGCCTAGTGTTAAGACTCCATTAGCAAAGTATCTATTGAAGATAAGTCCTTGGTGCCAAAGCCCAAGGCAACACTCTTAAAAGACGACTGAAGGTGTTTTGGCCTATACATTCAGGCCTTAGTATTTGGAGTGTTTCACTTACCAGAATCTCTTGATCTCATCAAAAGGATCAAGAGCAATCATTCTTCATTGCTCCAGGCATTCACCTGGATGCTTCTTAGTGCTCTTTGGTCTCCCTTGCCATCTCAAGGCTCTCTGATTCATATTTGGCATCTTCCAGATATGTTTTCTATTACAACTTGTTCCTACCTTGGTAGCCCCACTACACTTTTTTCTAGATCAGCCAACTTCTGCTCTTTCTACCAGAGATCCCTCCGCCCCTGTATGCTCCTGGCATCCTCCAGGCCTCTCCTGGGCTCTTCTGAGCCATTCCTAGGTCATTCCTAGATGTTCCTTACCAGTTGCTTTTTGTGAGCCTCCAATCTCCTCCTATCCTTGGATCAGGATCACAACCTGATCAACCTCTCATGGTTCGCATTCAGCATCTTCTGAATGCTCTCCCAGTCCCCTGAGCTTCTGGATCTCTCACCTGGCCATTCCTGATCTTCCTGGATCATGTCCTCTTCATTGAGTCCATATGGTTTTCTCATTTAGTCACCTATTTGGCCTCCTA
>JBBPKM010000662.1:0-12767 GCA_038089255.1 Austroboletus rostrupii | reverse complement strand
TATCAGGGTGCCGATCGGGCGTAAGTTTGATAGCATCCCTGAGGTGCGAAATCGCATCTTGAAGGTCACCGATTTCCCCCAGGTGATTAAAACGAGTCTGTAGGGCAGCGCTGAGGTTGCAGAGACTCGGAGGTTTAGCGGGGTGTTGATTGGGCTTGAGCTCGGCTGCACCCACGAGGTACGAAATAGCAACCTGGAGATCATTAATTTCCCCCAAGTGATCGAAACGAATCCGCAGGGCCATGCCGAGGTTGCCCAAGCGGCCAGGTTTGTCAGGGTGTCCAATGGGCGTGAGCTCAACAGCGTTCTTGAGGTGCGAAATCGCATCCTGGAGATCACTGATTTCCCCCAGGCGATTGAAACGAGTCAATAAGGCGGTGCCAAGTTTGTTTACATATAGAGGTTTGTCAGGGTGTTGATTAGGCATGAACTCGACAGCATCCCCAAGGAGCGCAATCGCATCCTGAAGATCGCCGACTTCTTCCAGGTGATCGAAACGAGTCCGTAGGGCATTACCAAGGTTGAGGAGACACCCAGATTTATCAATGTGTTGATTGGGAATGACATCAACAGCATCCCTGAAGCACGAAATCGCATTCTGCAGATCACCTATTTCCCCCATGCGATTAAAACGAGTCTCTAGGGCAATGCCGAGGTTGGAGAGATGCCGAGGTATGTCAGGGTGCTGATTGGGAGTGAGCTTGACGGCATCCCCAAGGCGACAAATCGCATCCTGGAGATCACTGACTTCTCCCAGGCGCTTGAAGCGAGTCAATAGGGCAGTGCCGAGGCCGGAGAGACGCCAAGGTTTGATGGGGTGTTGATTAGGCGTAAGCTCGACAGCATCCCCGAAGTGTGAAATCGCATCCTGGAGATCACTAATTACCCCCATGTGATCAAAACGAACCCGCAGGGCATTGCCGAGGCTGTAGAGACGCCAAGGTTTGTTAGGGTGTTGATTGGGCGTAAGCTCAACAGCATCCACGAGGCACGAAATGGCAACCTGGAGATCACTAATTTCCCCTAGGCGATCAAAACGAATTCGCAGCGCAGTGCCGAGGTTGTCGATACGGCGAGGTTTGTCTTGGTTTTGATTGGGGGTGAGCTCGACAGCATCCCCGAGATGCGAAATTGCATCCTGGAGATCACTGACTTCCCCTAGGCGCTTGAAACGAGTCAATAGGGTAATTCCAAGGTTGTTGAAATACAGAGATTTGTCAGGGTGTTGATTGGGCGTAAGCTCGACAGCATCCCTAATGTGCGAAATCGCATCCTGAAGATCACTGACTTCTGCCAGGTGATCGAAACGAATCCGCAGGGCAGTGCTGAGGTTGCTGAGACGGCTAGGTTTATCAGGGTGTTGATTGGGGGTGAGCTCGACAGCACTCCACAGGTGCGAGATCGCAACCTGGAGATCGCTGATTTCCCCCAGGCACTCGAAACGAGTCCCCAGGGCAGTGCTGAGGCAGGAGAGACGACCAAGTTTGTCAGGGTGTTCATTTGGCGTGAGTGTGACAGCATCCTCAAGGTGCGAAATCGCATCCTGGAGATCCTTGACTTCCCCCAGGCGATTGAAACGAGTCCGCAGGGCGGTGCCAAGTTTGTTTAAATACAGAGGTTTGTCAGGGTGTTGATTAGGCATGAGTTCGACAGCATCCACGAAGTGCGAAATTGCGTCATGGAGATCACTTATTTCCCCCAGGAGATTGAAACGAGTGAATAGGGCAGCTCCGAGGTGGTAGAGATGAATAGGCTTATCATGATGATAATCAGAAGTAAGTTCCATGACATTCCTGAACCTCGTAATTGCATTCTCGAGATCGTTCAGTAACCCGAGATGGCGGTACCGATTGAATAGTGCAATACCAAGGTTTGCCGAATTTGCAAGATACCGCCCTTCCCATGGTGAACTAGACTGGACAGAACATTCCAGAGAGAAAACTGCCTGATGAATATCCTGGGTGTCGCCAAAACGTTGGAACCGGCGCAACAAATGCACACCCAGTTCGAATGGATCCATGTCTGTAATGGCTGGCCCACGATCGCGTTGAGGGGGCGATCCATTATCCAACCGAACACCATCCATTGTATGTTTTGTATGGGATTGTAGCATGAAGACAGCCACTCGCTTCTCATGACTCTCTGGGGGGGAGAGACCTATTGCTTCGTGCAATAATTCCTCTCCTTGGGTTGCATCGAATTCTTGTCTTTTCTCTTTGAACCGAGCGAGATGAACTGTAGCCAATTCGATTAACGTGCGAGGTCGGTCGAGGTGTCCTGCAGGGCGCCCATTGAGAGCATCATAATATAATGACATGGGGACATCAAGGGAGAGACCAGTATCATGAGCAAGACAACAGAAAAATTTCGATGTGGCAAGGTTTGACTGTGCAGCAGCAATACAAGGATGGTTCGGCGGACAAAGGCGCAGGGCATGTTCAAATTCTTCAACAGATCGCTCAATATCTCCCCGTTCCCCGTGCTTTCGATAACGTGAGAGAGCGGCGTGGCCATTGTTTGTAGCTTTCATTAGCTCTTCTTCTGATTCGGCCTTCGACTGTGGGCATGCAATGATTTACAGTATTATTACGACTGAATACGTGCTTACAGGATGAGGATGAGGGCCGACGACTCTTGAGGCCAACATTTCACCATGTGCGTCTTTGCATCTACTAATTTCAACTAGGAGGGATGAACAAGGAGACACGACATCCCCATCCTTCGGAAACAAAGTGAAGGCTGCGATAGCGTCAGTCTTGAACTGTTGCCAAAATGAGCTACTCACGAAGAGCCTTTTCATTGTATTCCAGAAGCTGCTTGACAGCAATCGTCAACCTTCGGAGCTGCTCCCCACATCCCATTGCCGATTGCAACTCGAAAGATGCGTGTATCCTGAAGCCAACTGTCGCAGACGGGTTGGACGGTCTACAGTTTATTAGAACAAAGTCAAGTACGAGAAATGGCGTCCTACATTGGAATTTTTCCATCCCAGTTGACGATGTCGTCGTCCACTGAGACACGTTTATTCTCTGTTCTCCATTCGAGGCCATTGCAATCCACAACAACAAAGAATCCAGCTGGGATTCGCCTGAGACCCAGAGCAGCATCTGTCACACGAATATCTGCATCGACATTAGTTACGTGATGAAATGCGTAGAAATGAAAAGATCGCACTGGTAATAATCATTTCTTCAGAGTCGTCTGCCTGCACTCCAGGAGACACCGTTGTACTTCTTTCCGAACTTTGATCAGGTCTATCTTCCAGATCGTCCTCGTTCTTTCCCTTCCTCCCTCCAGCCTCGTGTAAATTTGACATCTGATTTTCAGAATCATCTGAGTCAAGGCGTCTTTCAGTGCTTTGCATCGTCGTCAAGGATGAATGAATGATATATCGCTGTGGAGGATGATATCCAGGCTTCAGGGTGTTTTATTGTGTATCAAACCAGTGTCACAGCAAGTGTCGTAATAGTGCCACGATGTTCAAACGTTGCTGCTGTGCGGTGGGGAAATGTAAGAATTTCGGGGACTCCAACAGGCTGGTGTTACTACTTCTGGCTACCAAGACAACACTACGTCTTCTTCCACTCCGAGCTCTCTGTGGCTGTCCCCAGGAAGAGAAGCATGCTGTGATCCAGATACTTGTATCGGAGTTAGCAAACTCAGGAAAACACGTAGATAAGTGAACTTTGCACTAGTGATGATGGCTTCATCACGCTCCTTTGTCTGTACTCCAAGAGGGGCCAAGGAAGGGTATGTGTCTTGTACCTGCTCCTTGTTCCCTGAAAATACAATACATTGACGTCAAGAGTGAGAAAATGGGTGTCGGGAGATACCGTGCCTTTATGACCTTTTGGGTTGGCACTGCCATATTGTCCAAACATTGTTCTTATGTGGTAGAAAATGCGGACGCGAGGGCGAGCGGAAATCAAGGTAGAATTCCAGGGTATCACAGCTGTTGCAGAAACCTTCGCGTCTAACGTGCACCTGTACGGATAGCCTTGTTCCACGGTCAGGCCTTATGTCCCGGCACAGGATTTGACATGCACGGCATCGCAGCGCACAGGAGCTTTATACAGACTTGCAATATGCCTTCACAGGAAGTGGGGCTGGGTAATTTAGACGACAAGCCATAGAGTGATGAGATCGTTTCCTCATTTGAAATCATGTCAGAATGCAGCACGCCTGACCTTGAGCACTGACTCCTAGGTCCCTAAGCTCGTTGAGTCGCTGGTCCCTTGCCCTTGGACACCATCCCACTAATCCGATTATTCTTCCCAACAGTCTACGCCCAATCGGCGACCTCAGGATCACTGAATGCACTGTCGCACCACACCTCTCACCAACATTCACATACGATGGCACGACTGATCTATTCGGGCGACCACTCCTGCGTCGTGCAGTCATTCGTGACATTGAACGATCTTATAGCACTGTTTGAAGGTGATGAGACCTTTCTTAGCAGCTTTATACAATCTAGTTGTCAACGCACCCCTTGGTAGAAATGGTCGTAACTTAGCAGTCTCAGAAACATTGTCACCTTCTTGATATTCGTGGCTAACTGTTCTGAGAGCCCGATACAATAACCCCGCAGCGACAGCCACGAGTATGTAGCGTGCGCAAACAAGCTTGCCACGGTGGTCCTCGCCGTCGGCAACATTGGGCCCCACGTTGGTACTTGTGCCAATGCACCATCACAGGTGTTCATTGAGTATCCCTTACACGGATAGGAAAAGAAAGCCTGTCCTTTCACATCATTGATTTGATGATATTGGAGCCTAGTCTTCGACGCCTCGAGGGGGCATTTCTGCCTTTAGAGAACTTGGGCATGCATGATCATGAGCCAGATCACATGACCTAGACTGACTTTTTTAGTACGCTTGCAGCACGCATCGTTCCGCCTCTCAATATTCAATGCCCACCGAGTTCTAATGCCTGTAGAGACACATTTTTGGCGTTTTAGTGGCGAATGCGTGTCCGCGTTTGGTTTTGGCGTTCAGCGTCAATGTGTTGCTGGCTCGTTCAAGAGCTCGGGACTCGTACCATTATTTTGGTGTGTATGCTCGACGCGTTGGTCAGGCGTGTTGTTGATGTGTTCATGCTGGTCATTCAGTCGATTGGACGAACCGAAGACGTTTCCGGGTGATACGCTGTTATCATGGGATGTAATAATGGAGCATGCTGCTCTCGGTAGGGTGAAGTCTCTGAGATCTGTCACTATTTTTTTTTATCAGAACGTACAAATGGCCGCTCATCGCGGAGAGGAGAGGGAAAAATGAAAATAGTCGGTGATGCCGTCCGTCGTTGTTCGACGATCTGCAATAGTAACTGACCTTTGTTCTGTAGTGACGTGTTCCTGTTCGAATACGGCTTCTTGTTGCAGCCGTCAACAAGCCATCGATTCAAAGTATCGCAAGCAACCGATCTGAACGAGCTTTTCATATTTTTACCAATGTCTGGGCGCGAGGGTGGTACGATCCATTTTGACGGGTACCTCTCCGCCCGGAATAGTGAGCACATAAAAGTTGGACACAGGACGAGAAGGTTTGTTAAATTAGGTATTTTTTTTAAATACCTAACCCGAGAAATCCTTACTCAATTGGTTGCATAGCCCGGAACGCACCCCTTCATCAAGGTACCACCTTACAATGTGCCCACAGTATTACTCTTCACTTTATCAGTATGTCGGGCACGATGGTAGCCCTACCTCTCTTACCACTTCTCTGGTTACATATGCAAAAGCATCGCGAAAGAAGACGATACACTTGTTAGAAAGAGACCGTGTGATCTATATCTGCCAGTCCCGTCATGCATCATTTAAAGGGCTATGAGCGACGTCACTTAATCGCAGGTGGACACGGGTTGTTGATTATTGTGATCATGATTGCCCTCCTGGTTGCAGAACGACCGGTCACGAGGCTTGGACGAAAGGAGGAATACACGCAAGTGAGAATGTTAGCGAGGGTGCATCCAACTTCGCTGAGGAAATTTCCAACGTCTATATAGGATAATCACAAACGTCTTCGAGTTTTATGTGGTGTCAAAAGGGTAAAATGGCTTCAGCGGTCAATTTGGACAAGAGCACATTAAATAACTCAGCAGGGATTCATCTGAGGCCGAGAGCTGCGTCGGTAACTCGAATATCTGCGTCGGCATTAGCATACTCGGCGAAATGCACAAAGATGACAAGTTTACCCTTATAACCGTTTCCTCGTGGGCACCTGTCTGCATTTTAGAGCCCAAGAGACTCTTGCAGGTGATCTGCAAGCTTCACTCTTCGACAGCCCGTTTTTTGTGCCCAATTCTCGTCAGATGAAGACCTCAGGACAGTCTTTCGAGAGGAACATACCTGGGCCCGAGGTCCAATTGATATTTTTGCGCTTGTGTATACAGGAAGTGCTGAGGAATCGGCTCGTTGTTCAATCGTTGTTGCTGTGCGGTGAAAAACGCGTTAAAGAGAAGTTTTGAAATGTTCATTTACTGAGAGGCCTGTGTAAGAGACGTGAGGCCTAGGATTTGACTGAAAATTTCTATTGCTGAGCGCCGCAAATGAAACGCAGTGAGAGTTTCAATTTCATCGGTCACCGGATAGCATCCGACGTTTATTTGACTGAGGACACCCAAACCTGCCCCCTACTCCGACTCCACCATGTTCCATCGAGTACCACATCGAGCACTAGCAGCGAGCGCGTGATGGAAGCAGGTGGATCGTTCATGGAAACTGCGTCTGGTCGTCCCTCAAAGTCAACGCCACATCTGCAATGCTCGTCGTCCCGTTTGCATCCGTTCCCTGCGAGCCTGAGTGTCCGCTTTCTTTCCGGGGTCAATTTTCCGGTCTGGCCGTTGCCATCGTATAGATCTGTGACATAGCAGGGGAGATGGGAACTCGAGGATACACCCTCAATTAAGACATGAGCATCCCTTGTGCGCTCTTCCTCGGAATTGCACCTCGCTCGCCTATCTGCTCTGGTCCCGCCGTGCCCAAGAACTGTACGGCTTCCCACCCTCATCAGCTCCCCCATACGCCGACTCCCGTCTTCCTACCTTCGGAATCCAGCTGAGATTCACCATGGCCACCCCGCACTTCCACCCACCCACCACCATGCAGCGAGGCATTGGATACGAAGGTAGAGATGGAGTAGGAACCAGCCTTGTCCTCCATCGTGCAACTATGTGATACGTGGTCCTACCCCGTCGCCGTCTACAGCGTAAAGAGAAGATAAATACCGCTCAAAGTTGGAGCTGAGACGATGCGTGCTAATTCAAAAAGCGCCTACCCACGAAATTTTTCGAGATCGATGTCCAAAATACCCTTTGGTGCGTCTTCAAACGCCCGATACACATTGTGCCCTGACTTGGCGCTTGCACCGAAGAAGAGGCCTTCCTTCTTGTTGTACTCATGCGGCGACCTCCTCCCTGGTTACCTGGTTTTTTTTAGGCGCCGTAGTGGAAGCATGGAACAATGTGAAGGGGAGGCGTCGTCGAGATCAGCGTTGTTGCCCACCCTTCTCTCTGGACTGTAGGTTGGAATTATAATGATCATGCGACTACTTCAACAGTCCCCGTGTGTTACATCCGTGCTTATTGCATGCGACTTCGAAAGGAATGGGTTTCGTCTTGAAGTCATTGGTAATTGGCAATGGTGCGTCTGCATGCCATGGACTTCGTTGACTAGGTGCGAACGTTGAATGTTGAACAGTATTGACTCTCCACGCATGGGTCCAGAATCAGTGGATCACCGCGAAAAAAAGCGTTGTCTTGCTGGTTTACAATGTGACAATCTTTAATTGTGTCTGTGAGTCTGCCACAGATTTAGATGCGCAGCTGGTGGACTGAGGCGTATGCGCGATGGCCAGAGAGGAGAATTCCCGGTGGTATCAGGTTTCGTCTGGTCTTTAGGGGAAAAACCGCAATTTTGATGCATTAGATCCAGTTTGATTCGAAAACCATTCAAATGTCTCAACTAGATCAACATCCCTTCTGCGACGAGCTGAACACTGTCAAACAGTGACCAAGAGCGGGTGCTTTTGTGGAAAGACGAGGAAGAGCACGTTCTCCCCAAATATCAATTAGGTATTGGATTTTTTGGTCTCGTGTGTCATGGCGAGTGCCAGAGTGCTACTGAAGCCTAGGATGTACTCAGTGCATACATGTTGGTAGGTGGAAAGCTGTCAAGTGCGTTTGGTAGGTTATTGTTGCATTGCCGTGGGCGATCTCTGATGTTTATACTTACGTAGGCTGGAAGCAGGACTTTCACTCGCTCATCCTCGCTTTTGGTGTGGGGCGTCAATGAATATTCCCCTGTCAGTCCGGTTCGGAAATGTGCGGGTCTGCGCAAAATAGGACTCGGTTGATCATGTGTAGGGCTATCCAGGGCATCGGAAGTGGTGGGACGATCCAGCTTGTCACCATTCTCACTTCCGACACTTGATTTCTGTTCTTTCCCAATACTAACATGATCATACTCGATGTCGATGCTGTGGGCGCAATATGGCGCCACGTACGGCGTGGCTAGGTGACCCCCGTATGAATCGCCTCGATAGCATGCCAGGTCCTTCTTGGCTGTGTAAGTCCTATGCTCTGTGCACAACGTCAGATATATCATCCGTTCATATATTGATCAAGGAAATGTGCAACATATATCATAAAGATGGTATTTTTTCATCAATTGTAAGACCATCATCACTACCTTTTGACGGAGGCGTCTAGGCTCATTGGCGGTCTTGAAGTGGCTAATTTCGTCATTTTCCTCCATCTCAATTCTCGTTAAAAGCGTCCAATTCGAGTCGAACTTGCAAATTTCGACTTTACTGGACTTGTTTCCTTTATTGCTGACGTGTTTTTGCTTACCAGCTTTGACTTCACCCAGTTTTCGTGTAAGGATTAACAATATTTTTCATATTACTTTGCATTGATTTGGTTTAGTAAGGGTTGGACACCAAGACGATTGTTCCACCGGAGTCGTCTTGCTCACTGCCGGTGGGATCAATGAGAAGTTTACGAAACATCCCGCAATGGTCCCTGCACATTTGTTCAGGGTGAATGGCGTGCCACGGACAATCTATCATGTTCTGAGATCAAGTATGTGTCATTTAACTTCCTTCTCTTCCTTGAATTACCCGATACTCCCTTTTTCTTTGGCGATTTCCCTCGCATCCATTTTTTTTTAGGATTAATTATGATGCAGGGAAAAAGGTATCGTCCGACAATGTCAGTGACAATCATCATGATGGCCCTCGGGATGGCTCTCATGATCAAGCTGATGTATACTTTAAGTCCGTATGTTATTCCCTGCTTATGTGCAGGCATTGTTCGGGCGCCATTCGTAGTGTTGGAGCTCCTAGTCGGGCAGGTATAATACCAGTTATGCGGTCGTCTAGGTAATGAGTGGTCATCTCATGTTGAAAGTATTTTCACCTCCATTCTCCTTTTCCCTACTCAGTCCGTCGCATCGTCCAACGTCTGAGCACGACTGTCATAGTCGCTTTCATGCAGCCCTATACGGGAAATTTCATCAATGGTCGTGACTATCGGCATGGGTTGCCTGTACCAGGTGACAATGGTTGCTCTCCTGGCGGCAACTTTGCTATTGAAAGACATGGCTACAGCCACTAGAAGCCTCCTGGTCCTTCGGTGAGTTCTTTGGAATGCGCTATCTCGCCTATTTCGATTATCTGGATATTTTCCGCACGGTTTGGCTGCGCTGTGGGAATTGTTGTCGGGGAGGCCATCATTAGGCACCCTTCCTGGAAAGCTATCGCACATTTCCGATTTCGCTGGTCTCAGACTTGGAAATACGGCCGCGGAACGCCACTACAAGTATTACAAAGTTTATTTTATTCCTGTGAGTGGCTCGTTATCAAGATGGAGTCGATGCTCGTATCAAGTCAGAATGTTACCCTCCGCCATGCTGTGTTACATGTGTGGTCAGATAAGATTGGCACGATATGGATTGTGTCCCCCATTATGTGTGGCTTGGTTCCGATCTTGAGCGAGCACTTATTAGATCATAAAGTTATGATGATCGGGGAGCCCAACGTACTTGGAGACGTTGAAATTAATGCGGCCGAATCTCGAAACAAGATGAGAAGTTGGAGGACGATATCTCCGCTCACAATACAGGCACAAATACCCCCCGCGGAGAAGTCGATCGTGGACAGAGAGAAAGTGGAAGTAGAGGTATACCCCAAGCAAAGCGTATGATACTAATTCTGCCATGCACACGGGGACGCAGATAATTTGCGCACCAAGTATTACGTCCCGTGTTCTATAATATTTTCTCCCTTTAATTCACATTCAAATTCACCACTCAGAAGGATAGACGCCACCGCCTTTGGTTTTGTCGAGGTTTCACGGTTGTAGTAGTCCGCGTGTACCATGATGCTCCACATGTGACATGCTGAAACTCACCTCCATGCCTGTTAATAATGACACGTTGGATCCAAGTGCAATTAGTAGTCTCGTGACCAGCCGTATTTGGTCGGTCCTCAGGAGTTCGGAATCCACGAATCTAGCACTTGGAGCCCGTTCCTGAGGCCTGAAGGCCTGAACGTTCAAAAACGAATCTTGCTGTAACGTCCCGGCAGACTCGGCACTACCATTGGCATCCAAGACCATAAATATAGCCCGGATCCGCCTTGTAGATAATCAGTCGTCTCTTGCCCCTGCACCCGTACCTTCGTAGGTTCCCTTATGGAGTGTGATTACAGCGACAGTTTGCCCGAAGGGCACTGCTTTACTCCAATGACGTACATAAATCAGACAATGTACACGTTGACCACATAACGTGGGGTCCTTTGTCTCCACTGCCGCCTAGGGTTGTTGAAAACCCTGCCAACTTGCCGTTGCCATGCTTTTGCGGCGCTCTAGAGTCGGTTACAAAATCTATGGCGATTTACTTATCTTGTCGAGATTGGGATCAATGATTTTTTATTGGATGCCACCGACGTGGCTCTGTTCAAAGTCCCGTAGCAAACTTGAACAGCAAGGCATTGAAGGCCGAAAGAAGAGACACTCCAGGACCCGGATATGGGTAGAAAGAGTTCCCATGCAGCGAGTGTAAATCTAAGCATAGCACGTGACAATGTTCGACTACTCTAAGTTCAAATGTTCAAGTCAGTTATGACCGATGTGTTATACAACTAGTATAGACATGTCAAGAAATTTTTCATACATTAACCTGGGCAGATCGCGATAGGACAGGAGTGTGTGTCCTTATTTCGTCTCCGAGCTTATTGATAGTAGAAACATTATACATGCCAATTCGACGATGGGCTCTTCTCCATTCGCCTCTCTCATCCTCTACCTGAGCGCGGTGGACCTTGAGACCGGTATTTCGGCACGCTGTCATTTTTCACCCCCAAGGTAGTGGCGCCGCCGATTGTCTCTTATTTCTACAGGAGAAAAATAGCGACTCCGGGTAATCGTAGACCTTGGGTTCATTTGTTTCCTACTGGGTTCAATTTGTCGAATCGTTGGATGACCAAGTTTGTGGAGATAAACCAACGGACTTCTCGGTTGGGGTTGTTAAGGGCTCTAGCGAGTACTTTGTCCGCCCAATGTAATCATATTTGGTATACGTCGCCGAGCCAGAACGAGCTTTTCAATACTTAGCAAATCGGTATCATCTGTAAATCTCTTTGTAGCGTGACGGGGGGATCCCAACAAGACTCGTAGCAAGCTTTACATAAAAATCATTGACCTTACAAGGCAGACTGAGTAGTCACGTGGGTGACTTTCTTCTTCCTCCAGGTTCCGTCGAATTCTTGGATTCAGGTCAACGTAGTCTTGTGCGTCACCCAAACCAGAACGAATCGCAATTTTCTGTTTCCCCGTACCCTTCCCTCACCTTCTTTTCGATCTCTGGTGGCAAGCCGTCATGCACATGCTTGGACTTCGCCAAGCACGACTTTGACACGTGCTCGATGGGATCCTGTTGACATCCAGAACGTTAGGGATCGGCAGATTATAAAATTGATGGTGTTTGAGCCATTGAGATCACAGCTCGCCAGCTGAACTGGAAACGTGGAACTAGAGGAAGGACGAGAATTCGCAAGCGTCTTGTGGTGGCTTTACGTTTCTCTTTTCTTTCTAGACGATATATCTCGGGCGCGTGGGTATGGGACGAGCCAACAAAACTTTGAAGCATGCGTATCGTCTTACACATCTACACATTCCTTGGTCGAACTCGATGCGGTACTGCGAAGTTAGTCGACGTCGGCCTGTCAAGAACACCACATTTGCGAGCATCGAAGGAATGGATGCGAACATGTCCTGGACTCATGCGGCGTGTCTTCGAAATATGAGTCCAAGAGCCTTTAGTTCGCGTTTCACATCAATGCGGATACGTGCCTTTGTGGTGCCATATGATTCAATGCGTTGACAGCAGGTCTGGATTTACCCAAGACCTGGTAGAAACCCACGCGTTGCGAGTAGAATCAGTCGAAATCTAAGGAGAGCTTTAGACAGTACGGCGATCGCATGCCTTGACTCACTGAACTTTTTCTTCGAATACGAAAGGGTTAAAAACTGGTATCGCATCGCCGGATGCTACAGTGACAAAATTATAGGCATCTTATTTCGCCGAACACTGCCTTGGTGATTGACGTCAGAAAACACGCTTCCAATGCCACTGCGCCAATGAATGCTGCCACTTCACCGGATGTAAACTCGACCTAGATACCTCTATCCGTCAACGGGCTACATGCAGGTGAGGTGCAGGTCGGCGTGTTCGCGTACGACTGCTTGAGCATGGACGAAAGTTGTGTTTG
>JBBPKM010000661.1:0-12775 GCA_038089255.1 Austroboletus rostrupii | reverse complement strand
CTTGATTAATACAGGCCTGGCCTTGCAGTGTGGCGCATGTCTGGCGGTGCGACCAATTGACATTTCAGCTGCCAGCGGGTGGGCATGTACAATATGTGGAGAAAGGGATATGCCACACGATTTCTGGTCTTGTCGCTTTTGCGGTACCATCAAGGACCAAAGTTGATCCTAATGATCGATGAGCATTTACACTTATATCCGATATATATCTGATGGGTAATGTAGTTCTAATGTGATATGATATATTTCGCACGTTGCGACCGGCTCAAGGTCGTCCGTTCTTGGGGACCAATGGCGATTTTTTTTATAAAAAAGTTCGTCCCTCGAGGTCCTTCAATTTTAGATAAATGTTCCATTCGATGCCCTCATAGAGTGGCAACCTATCTCCTTCGGGTTAGACAAGCATAGTCACCGGATCGTATCAACTTTCATTTTCAGTGTAATTATTTCCAGAGGCTATTTTGCCGTTCACATGTCGATGGGTCGTGTGAGTATTGATTCAAGTCACTTGCATACACTTCATTCGGTAGGACATTCGGATTCATTTTTACGTTTCGTCTATTAAACCTGTGCCCACCCACAGTGTGATAAAGGTGCCTATCGAGTTCCACAGAAGGGCACGTGAGAGTTGCTCTTGGAATCAATTAGCGAGCCTCGCCTCGTGACGGCTGCATCGCTCTGTGGATGAGAATCGGAATTAAGCAGGACCCACTTACGAAAGAGGGCACCCACGAGCGAATACATCGCCGTATCCTGTTACGATATCTGATGGAAGACGTTGCAACCTTGGTTAGATTACTAGGAGCATGCGTGCAACGATGATCCATTTTTTGGTGTAATAATATGACTGTATCGATCCCAGGATGTGACCGGTGAAAGAGCACTAGAGCCGGAGCCAGATTATGTTCGTAACATATGAAGATCTTGCCGTGCTGAAACTTGAATCTTCCCTCTAAAAGATTTAGATAGTGTCATGTTGTCAACATCATGGGGATCCGAACACTTGGTCTTACCCAGGCAGACTCCACAAATTACTCTATTTATAACGATATCATACATACTGTGTTACTGGAACACTATCACCGCAGACGTAATTTTGGTAAATTACTAACGATACTCACAACGGACAGGATTCCAGTCTCCAAGACAATGTGAGAGGATTCTCTGAGGGCTGCTCCGTTCAAGCTATTGTAACCTCTCAAGTCTTAACGACCGATGGATCTGACCCACCATCAAGCTTCACTCCGATTACTAGACGAGAGTGTAACGGAGAGACCCATACATACGACCGTGTCCGGCGATGAGTGAAGTCGTGAGCTTCTGGCTCAGGAAATCTTTCCTGTGTTTGGGGTTTATCCTGGTGCCACTATCACTACCGCAGATCACCAATGAGACCCCCGAAGCCGGTACTAGTACGAGCTTTAACGCGCACTTAAACACCGCGGATCACTATCTAGAATCAGTGACGTGACGCTCATGTTTTCGCTCTGGTGTAAAAAGTTGCGTGAATTCCTATCATACAGGACATTCAGATTCGTTTTCATCGGTCACGTCTCATTACCGTCTAGGTATACCTCTACCCCTGCCTCTGAGTGCCCGTTGAGCTGCGCCAGGAGGGGCACGCGGCCCAGGATTTTGCTGTCGAGGATCTCGTTAGTTTGGCTATCGAGCGTGGAAAAGGTGACATACTGCTTCACTCTGCGGGTTTCGCACCGTCTCGTCAACGCTGAGAATCAAGCAAGCAGCTTCAGTAGCACTGCTGATGGCGTTCAACTTCACGAGCGAGGGCTCCCAGACAAAGGCTTCCATGTTATCCCTCACGCCTTCGGCTCCATCAACATCCACACCATGCCATTTGTCGCCGGCAGCATGTCTCATCCGAAGTTTGTTCAGAATGTCTGTGGAGTCGAGACCTGCATTGTCACAAATTTGGCGAGGAATGATCTCCAGCGCTTTTGCGAAAGCAGTCATGATGAGCTGTTGTTTGCCTGGAATCGAAAGTGCATGTTTTCGGATGTGAGCAGAAACATCCATCTGTTGGTTGTTTAGTCCGTCGTGTCAAAGAGAATACATGAAGCGTTACCTCCACAGCACCTCCGCCGGCAACCACATCGCCATTTCGAATGGCCCGTTTGACTACCATGATGGCATCATGTAGACTACGTTCAACCTCTTCAATAAACTGTTCTGCGCCTCCCCGAAGAATCAGGGTGCACGTCTTTGCCTTGGGGCAATTTTCGAATATGTTGTATCGTTCACCGCCGATCTGTCGTTCCTCGAATGAACCACAAGTACCAAGGTGGTCCCGGGTGATATCCGAGCAGGTCGACTGAATGGATCCACCAACAGCCTGACAGACTCTGCGGAGATCGCCGGAAGGCACACGTCCTGCGCAGAAAATATCTCTGTCTGCGAACCACTGTGTGGCCAGATCGCCAATTGGCAGCTTGCTCAGTACGACTTTTGCACCGGTCTTCTCGATAGCATCGAGCTTCCGATAGATGATTTCCCATTCAGCATCGACTATGGCTTGGTAGTCTGAGACAGCTTCCACACGGACTTCGGCATTGTCCTTCTCTGCTTTGAGTTCTAATTCGACGTTTAAGCTGAGGATGAGGGGATTTTTGAAGGACTTTGGTTGCTGCTCAGCACCCGCATATGTAAAGGTTTTCTTAAACGCGACTCCTCGGATCAGCAACGAGTCTTGCATTCCGCCACCGGGAATCTTCTTGACGCCAATAAGTGACTCATCCAGATCCTCTTGGTCCAAACACTGAACGGCATCGACGACCATGTTCGAGAAGAAGGGTTTCTCGGAATGGATGAGTTTTGATGACATCGACGTCGACGCGCATTTAAGCAGGAGAGAACGGAAGCGTCTGAAAAACGACGTTGGACCAATTGATCAGACGAGAGGTTTCCAACTTACTCTGGATTACTCTTATCGACGCTGATTTGGATCGCCTGGACGCGTTCAGCAGCCTACAAGGATAGTGAAACGCAATGAACACGCGAGATGGATGCGACATCTACCAATTGTGATGCTTTGCGGAATCCCTTCATGATGATGTGGGGACTCACACCCTCTTCGACGTAACCACGGACTTCTTTGAGAAGTTGGGCAGCGAGGAGGACAACGGTGGTGGTTCCATCTCCGACCTCGGCGTCTTGGGCACGCGCGATATCCACCAGGGTTCTGGCAGCTGGATGGACGATGTCGAGAAGCTTGAGGATGGTGGCGCCATCATTCGTGATCTGAGCCTCTCCGCGCTCGTTCACGATCAGCTTGTCCATCCCGCGCGGTCCGAGGGTGCTGGAGAGCGTTTGGGCAATCGCAAGACACGCCGAGATGTTGGAGAGCAATTGTGGATTGCCTTGTGAGGTGTCCGTGCCCTCCCGTAGGAGGACAACGGTCGGTTGCTGAGAAAAGGGGGATCAGCGGCCGGGGAGAGCAGACGAAGACGTCTGTACCATTGGAAGACCCCGCTGCATTTGTAGAGGCTGGAATACGACGAGATCACCCTCTCTCGTCCTTATAATAATTGTCGACGCTTGTTTGTTCAATACCACTCGTCTAATCTACCAGTTCCATGATTATTGGCCACGAGCGCAACGGTAACATAGAGTAGCTGCCAATGTCTACGGTCATACATGCCGTTTTCGTGCTTTCAAGGCAGATCTCCGAGCACCCTCGCGTTCTCGCCGTTCCTTTTCCTTCGCATCTACGAAAGCATCGCCAACATCAACAAACATGATCGCAGGTCGCCCTGCCCCACGCTCAACGAGGCGTGAATCGCCTTTAAACTTGGCACGAGACGCGGCAGCACCACCCCGTGTCTCAAGAAGACCGGGCATCACTGGCTCCTGGGGTACTCGTCAACAATTGCGGGAACAAACAGGAGGTACGACCACGAACGTCGCCTTCAGCTACACTCTCCCAAAAGAGCCTCTGATAACGCTGTCTTGCCCTATTGTTACCTTCAGCCTCGTCTTGCGAATCCGCCTCTTCCACGTCATATCGATCACGAGATTCCGGTCGAAGGCTTTCTCCAGTGTAGGTGTCTTCTTCGAATGGATCTTGTTCCGCCAGCATTGTTTCTTTTTTCACACCAAGTAAATGCTCCATCCCTTTCGTGAATCCAGTTTGAAGGGGCTTGTTCTGTCAGAGTCAGACCAACAGAGTCAGCACACTAGGCCACAAATCCAAAAACCAGATATCAGATGGGGTTGAAAAGTTGTGCATCACAAGATCTCAGGGATATTGCGAATGATGATGTATCATCATGTGCAGGGAAAGACAGAAGGTAATGCTCACCTCCTATTGCGTGTGCGTACCGAAAAATTAATGGCAGTGAAACGCAGCCAGATACAAAATATAGGTCACCTTTTTCCATGATGCTTCCATACCTTTCAACCTGAGTATCGCATCGACACGCTTGATGCCTATGTTATGTCTAGCTGCGAGTTTACGGACGGAATTGATTTCAGGGTCTATCATGTAAGATTTGTATAGCCTCGTCCGAAGGTCGTCTGAGAGGGGAATTGGAGGTTTAAACGATGGGTTCAAAGGAAAGGGCTTGAAAGACAATAAATAACATACAGAGATGCTTGGAAAAAAAAGCGCACTCACCACCTCACGACCAAGCCATTTGCGAGGGCCGGGTTCGCGAAAAGTGGGAGCAACGGTTTTACGAAAGTGGCCATAAGGGTCCTTGTAAGAGCGAATTTCAGACTTGTTCACCTTCTCTTCGCCTGCGAGAAGCCAGCGATCGAGCTCTTCTTCCTCCTCGTTTCTATCCGCATTGGATTCGTTCCCTTCAGGCTCGTCCTGATTTCCCCTTGGTCGTCGACCAGCCAGTCGTTCTCCGACCGGGAGCAAAGGCGTCCTACGGGCAAAGAATACCGCTGAAGAAGAGAAGGTTAGTCGTGCATCATGATGAACACGCGTCAAGCCGCGTAGCTTGGACGATGCGTGGTACAACATTTGGATTGAGTTGGAAGGCAGAACAAAATTCGTGTCTAGACATCACGTGATAAGCTTAGGGCTGGCCGGACTGTAAGCTCCCCCGACTTATAGTGGCGAGTCTGCTCTATTATTTTATCCAGTACAATACTGTAGTATAAAACAACAAGATCGATGCGGAGTCCCTCGTCTGACCCGACCTCAGTCAATACTCTCTGTTTTTGCTTACCTAAGAACTAGGTCTTCACTTTTACTATGACTCAAGGTTGATACACTTGGTCATTGATGGCTGGACATCGTCATTTGCAGCATCGTATAGTGGCGTCATTGTCATTTGATTCGCAGAGGACAAGATCTAGAAAGCAGTTCTAGGGCATCTCAGGCCCTCTATGCTACTTCGTTCAAGTTTGCTGCAGCCATGAATGTTATCGTTGACGCCTAGCGAGGATTGAACACAGTCCGAATTCATGGTGATGTGGATTTTCCTCCAATGGCGACAAACTCATGTAGAATATCTACGGACGATCTTCTAGTCCGAGTGATCGAGCTCATTGCTCAGACTTCCGGAGCCTGGTCCTTCTTATTTGAGAAAACAGTTATGGCACATCAGCCTAGCGAGATTTCTGGTCAGTCTGAACCATCATCTTCCTTGTCATGTTCTTTATCGACTCTGAGACTGGTGGTTCACTTCACTGACTTGTGACCTTTTCATATTACCCACGAGGCCACGTCGTACTCCGTGATCGTGGCAATCATGAATTATAGACCGTTGGGGCTTCGTTGGATGAGTCCAGACGCATGGTAAAATTTTGTGACCGATTGCTGCCGTTCGCCATCATGTCGACAAGTAGGTCTTTTTTTGTAATTATCACTGGTTTCTTTCACGACAAACTACGTATTTAAAAAGCGAATTTCTTTTGACATTACATGGCGTGATCTCCAGATCGTCGATAATTTGCCCTTGGAGTACAAGTTAATCACTCTGAAAGGATATAAGCATTTCGACAAAGGACGACCATATAGAGCTCGAACATTCATTTGCATTGCAGCTAGGCTGCTGAGTTTCTTTTAGCGGAACACATGTCACAAGCACCATAATTTCTAATGTGAAATGTCTCTGCGCCAGGAGACTATGTAGTACAGACTGTATGATTTCATTCTATTTTGTTCAAACAGGTACTGATGGGATCCGTTGTGTCTTAAGGTGATGTTCAGATGCAGGAGCAGAATATATAATCACGGAAATAAAGCAAAAAGGCAAATACGACTGTGGTATCCAGCGTAAACTATGTATACTATACATGGACAGGCATGGACAGGCAGGGATAGTACTCGGTTCATGCTGAACCCTGACATCCAGGTCCCTTGCTCTTTCAGTTGGACAGCCCTTGTTCTTCAACAATTCCCTCGTCGAACTGGCTTTGCCCCATGCTTCTAAATTCAATTATGGAGACATCCATAATGTGACTGTCAATGGTTCTCGACAATACACCAAATCCCGTGTCAATCTTCAGCTGGTGGTCACGGAAGTCCTGTGCGTACAGCTCACGCACACTAATGATGAACCGCGGCACCATGACAAACACGGCTGTCAGACTGAACGAGAATAGGACGAATGTCACGTTACTGTTGATGTTGCCAGTGGGGTTTAGTACGCCTATGATGTTGTTGGCAAAATTTCTAGAAGTTGATTTATGAAAAAGAAGATCACAAAGAATAAAAATGAGAGAGATACAAAGCATGACTTACATGGAAAAATAAAAGATACCATCTCTGACAAAGAGTTGTATGTATCGGTTAGGCTGCCATTGCTTTGTTGCCTTGTACATGCTAAATGACTGCTTCAATGTTCGTGCAATGGCGAGAACCAGGAGCAGGGAACCAAGGATAAACCGTGGCAAAGTGACGCCTATGGCAGGCAGACTACTTGCAGATGCAGAGCAAAAAGAGAAATCATTAACTTGGCGAACCGCAACTAGAAGACAAAATGTAAATAAGATTGCAATGACCTGCCCATAAACGTAAAACTCACCCAGCAGTTGGGCCTTGGGGTTGGAATAAATGCCTATTAAAGTAAAACAAATGATATTTTGTAGGATGTAAGCAAACAAGAGGATGTAAAGGATTGCTTTCAATCGGTTCCACATGGCATATACCCGCATGATCATAACAACTTGGATTGAACACATTATGGAGAGAAAAATTAAAATAGACTGACGCAGAAACTCACGATCAGCAGCAGCAAGAAAAATCTGGTATCCCCAGGGCTCTGTCAAAATCAATATGGTGCCTTGACAATATTTTCGTCACAATATGTCAATGGTTTCAAACAGGCAACAACTGATACCCTCACATCTACAAACACATGGTCAGTAACACTGTCATCTTCAGGGTAAATTTGAACACATACAACTATAGGGATAACAATCATTATTAGAAAAAAATCCTGAGGTGCACCGAAGGAAACCTACTTTAATTGGCCCCGGGATAAATGTACTACTGACTGCAAACCCATGTGATAAACTTAGAAAGCAATCCAAACTATTTAATAAGAGACTCACTAAGCTCAGACACACTTAAAAGTAAATCAGCATTTGAGCGTGCAGTGACAGTAAACAGAGAGTACTTGCATGAATACAAAAAGACCAAAGTAGCGAACCTGCAGAACTGTTGGACAAAGGCACAGGACAAAGAAATATATATGCGCACAACAAAAAAAATCGCAGAAACCCAGGACCATGGCCAGGACTAGGACACAGTCAAGTAACGTACTGGGTCGAAAATCGATCCTTACCCAAATGTACTTTATCTAACATAAAATAGTATTGCTGTAACCTGAGGTTGGATATGGTGAACAAACTATCATACCTCTCTAGAAAGGGTGAGAACTGTACAAGGAGGATCAGTTTCGATCAGAGAAGATAAGGTAGTACACCTCGCCATAATCATATGCGATAGCAGCGATCATCGCAACTGCATCAACTATCAGAACAATCATTTGGAAGGTATGAATGAGCATACTGGATACGTAGTTACTCGTCAGGATAGCCCCGATAACAGACTGTAAGTCGGAAGACATAGCGAGCGTAGCAAAGACAGATAGGTTTCAACGACGTGCTAGGATGAAACGTCAGGAAGTGAGGACCATGAGTAATCCAGAACCATTTAAATCTCACCGGGTAACAGAACGAAGTCCGACTTGATAGGTCTCGCGACGATGAGGGACGCGCCGGTGATGTACCGCCTCTTTTCAATTTGCTACCAACAGTAACCTAGCCAATGCGTTACCTCATCTTATTTTTGTCCACGAAACTCCTAGTCAACTGCAAATAGATTGCTCTTCATATCGATGTCCGAACCCATCCTCTTCTCAATAATTTCCCGTTACTCAGCTCTTGTGCCCGTAAAGAACCTTTCTCTCCCTTCAAACATCCCGTTTGACGTTGTTCACGACTTTTTCTTGCGGGAGGTGCTGTTAAATCGCCATCTGAGGCAGTACCCCCCATCGGAGTCATACCAACAAAGTTTCTGGAAGTGGGTAATTGTTCAGCTCGAGGCCTGTGGCCGAGGCAACGAGGTACTGCGTTGGTCGGTTATATATTGGTCATCTCATTTTGGAGTCGCCCTCAGGATGATGAGATCGATGAGCGTATATATGCGCATTATTTATCATTGAAAACCGCTGCGAAGTATAGCCCATGTTCATGATAAAAGGACTGATGTTCATCGTGCTCGAAAGCTCCGGGATACCGTCCAACTCGTTTATCACCTACTACTGCAACTTTCCCGAAGTATGCGACTCTGAGCCGACGAAGGAGACGATCACCTTGTTAGAGTCGCGCACTACCATTGAAGCAGGAACAACAGGTCTCCGAACCTGGAGAGCAAGCCTCGTCTTGGCCCAGTATCTCATGCAGCATCCTCGTGAGTCACTCGTAACCGACGCGACCATCCCTTTTTTTTCAAACACATTGGACGGGCAGACCTCGTGAACACGAGCAATGTGCTAGAGTTGGGAAGTGGAACTGGATTCATCGGCATTTTGGTTGCAAGTTTGCAGCTTCGTGCCCTCACCCCGCCCTTTAATCGCAAGGTGCCGTCTGTCTACCTGACGGACGTGAATTCTGCCGTGCTCGAGCGGTGTAAGAGCAACGTTAGGTTACCGTGCAGTGAGTTTGAGAATGCGTGTCCTTTAAATCGTGATTGGGTGTTTAATACGCCACAGACAAATCGTCGTCTCATGCGGGCATATACTACAAGTCATTGGATTGGTTGGACTCGTTGTCGGAACAGAAAAGCTTGGTGTCGTTCTTCAGCGAAGTCACGGCAAGTATCGTGCTAGGGGCAGACATTGTGTGTATTTCACTATTACCTGGAAGGTGATCAACTCTTTTTCCCGACAGGTATTCGATCCCGCGCTTGTGCCTCCGCTCGTCCAAACTATATTTCTTGCTCTCTCCTCCGAACATACCCAATCGATGTTTATTGCACTCACTGTCCGGAACGAAGGGACGTTGACCTATTTTCTCGACGAGATCGGTATGTCAACCGTTCGTGTGCACAGAAGCCGGTGGCCAATGTGGGTGACTTGACCTTGCATTACTCAGGGAAGGTGTTGGTGATAGAAGAAGTTGCTCACGACATCGCGGGAAATCTACTATCACAGATCCCCGACCAGGTAGATGCCGAGCTCGAGGTGAAGATATTCAAAGTCCATCAAAGAGGCGTGTAGTTTCCTACGAACTCAAAGAACGATGATGGATCTGGATCAATTTGGCGCCATATTAATGCTGGAGGGAGGCGAGCGTAAGTAGCCGCATGCATGTCATATTTGGCCACCGATTACCTTCCCGATTCATAGCAAGGCTGTAATAGGCTATTTATCGGCCAATTGCACTCTTTCGAGGGACACAAGGAACTACGGGAATTGCAACAGACTTCCTTCCATGTACCTCCGTTTCCTTGTGTTTGTTCAACGGATCTATTATTTGTCAGAGTAAGTTCTCGAGCCTGTAGATAGGGGTGATATATTGCTTCTGTTTACCTTCTGTCCTTCGCTCTTGCGCTTCTTTTTTTTGCAATAGGCGAGTTTTACAAATAGCAACCTGATTCCCTTGCATCTACGGTGTCGTTGACGCATCATGCCGCAGTATCCCCTGTTCCTTGAGAGCCTTTGGTTGCCCACTTCTATTCTCATCCCATTTTGACCTGGTAGTTGGTTTATTTAGAGAGAATCGAAGAATGGAAGGCGACAAGCGGAAAATACTCTTGCGTCGCCGGCTTAACGACGTCCAACACACGATGTACTCGACGTGAAACCTATGTGGCGCCAAAGCTTGACGTGCGTTATCCTCGGGGTTCATGACGAAGCGCCCAGCCCGGGGTCGTCATACAACTGAAACGCAGATTTGAATTCACCGATTTCAGCTTCTCGCGCAGGTCCGATTTTGCTCCGGTACTGCGGTGCTAGGAACATGAACGCATTTCCCGAGGATGACGGTCATGCGAGACCACCCAACTCAATAACAAGGGGATATGGATGAAGATCCTAGCTAGCGCGAAGTCGCCATAAATGCCCGTCGTCCTCGGAGAAACCACCGCAGCAGCTTTCCCACAACGCTCTCCGCGAAGTGGATTCTTGGTTCTCAGCTGCGATCCAGGACCCGGTCATAGACAGTCATACGGGTCATGGACGTGGTCACACGCTACAAGAGGAGAGCTGCGCATGTACGTTGTCCAGTGTTTTGCATAAATCCATAAACGGGAGTAACGTGCTTGATCCGTACCAAGATCCATACGAGCACTTCGATCAAGCATCTGACATCGCTTGATCTTCCGTTCGCAAGATTCGAAGGGCAGATTACAGCAGAGTACATAACCTCGGCGTAAGCCAACCTAGCACATATCACGCGGGCACCTTCAGAACGCGTGTTCTGTCGAGTCCTTGCCCACCGCGGACGTGCTCGAGGATCCTGCTGATACTATCTGGACGATGGAGTCGATGTAGTTGGCTCCTGACCATTTCTGGTGTGTCAACACATCGCAACCGATTTCCTTTTCTTTACGCTGGACGAGGTCGACGTAGGCGAGCATTCCTTCCGTCTTGTACCGCTCCGCCAATTCGGCTACAAATCATATTAGAAAAACATACGATAGCAAAGCTCAAGCTGAAGCGTACCAGTCATGACAGCATTGCCATGCACGCCAGCGAGCGATATCAGCTGAAGGACAAACCTATAGTAGAATATCAAAGCTAACACTCCTACGAATAGAAGACGGTACCCACCCTTCCTTTCCGAGTTCCCAAATAAAGTTCCTCAAATCGTCCCTCGTGAAGCCTCTGTCCAACCAGTTGAAACTCGGGCTGAGATTATAGACCATCCATTTCTTCTGACCAGTCTTTTCTCTGATCTCCTTGGCAAACGAGCGCGCAAGGTCCAGATCGGGGGTAGAAGTCTCAAGCCACAGAAGATCGGCATAGGGTGCGTACTTTAGAGTTCGGGAAATGGCGGGGGCGAGACCAGCCTGGAGGCGATAATAGCCCTCGGGCGTGCGTGGAACTGGTTGTACCGATGTAAGTAACTTGTCGCGAAAACGTAGACTAGAACACATACGATCCCAGTCCCAAAAGATGTCTCCCCCAAGAATTTCCTTGGCTATGTTCCGTGACTCTGCATTTGACTTGCCAGAGACACGCAATTTGTAGTGTTTAAAGGCAGATTCGGGTGCGGATATAGAAGGGGTGGATTGAAGAGCTTGTCTTACGGCTGATCGAATAGATATTAGGCGAACGGCCAACGTGGGACGAAGAATTTACCCTCGTCAAAGGTCATCAATGGGTGGGCTGCATCCCACTCTTTCTCGAGAGTGGCACCAGCGGCGTTGGTTGCATTTGCGAGTACCTCAGCAAGGGGCTGGCCGGGGTTGGTCGTACCTAGAATAAACCTGTTTACAGGTAAATCAAGGAGCTATGGGGAAAAAATAAGGTAGAAAGTCTTAACGTACGGATGATCTCCGGCATCAACACTTGAACTGAGAAGTCGGCCACTTTCGGCGTCAGTTCTGGCAATCAACAACATTGGGCACTCCAACATATCGAGAGCGAATCGAGCAGCTACGAGACGGGAGACATGTGTGGAAGGAGGAACGAGAACCTTTCCGGAAAGATGGCCACACTTTTTTCCGCCGTGAAGCTGGTCCTCGAGATGAATAGCGGACGCGCCGGATTCTGCGAACAATTTGACCAATTTCATGATTGCAGAAGGACCACCATGCCTGATACAGTGTGAGTGACATGTGATAGTGGGGAGAATGAAACAAGGTACCCGGTATCGGCATCTGCAATGATGGGGCGCAAGTAGTCGATGTAAGGCATGGCCGCGCGTGCTTCTGGGGAAGCGGACATGCGTTGATCGTAGTGTTTCCTGTCGTGCAATTGCTGCGCGCGGAAGATGCGTTGCACTTGGTTTGGAACGGTGGTGTACGGATAGTCTCTGGGTGGTGGGAATGAGACAGGCAGAGGGGGAGAGAGGACACCCACCCAAAGTCGGGACCGACCTCGTTGCTGCCAGTCGTGAGGAGGGAGGAGGCAGCCCAGCCGGACACGTATACGACCTGCTGGTGGGGTGCCATCTGAGTCATTTGGACGGGGTCGATGGCACCCATTGTGTGGACGGGGAGGCCGTCGGCGCTTGCGTGCTCGAGGATGCGGAAGAGCTTGTCGGCGAGGAGGGAGGCGGGGAGGGGGAGGACGGGCGCGGAGCCCTGTTTGAGGGCGACATCGCGGGGAGAGTAGGGGCGGGAGATGTTGGC
>JBBPKM010000660.1:0-12784 GCA_038089255.1 Austroboletus rostrupii | reverse complement strand
GCGTGTCGAGTGGGGATCCATCCCATCCGCGCTGAGGGGGAGTCAGACCGCAAAATTCAGCCGAGACGAGTCCATTTGCGGACATGGCTCGAAATTCAGTTCTCATCCTCACTCGAATGTCGTCTGCATTTTCTGCCGCACACAGGTCCTACGTCAAGTCGCTGTACCGGCGCATGCTCAAAAACGAGCTCGACTGGGTCGTCCGTCGGGACATATGGCGCGGGAGGGCCATGCTGATCAGGGCAGAGTTTGAGCGCAACCGGTGAGTGGGGCGCTTCACCGCACGCTGCCCGTGAACCGACGCCGTCCAGGGATGTGCACGACCCGCGAGCGCTGGCCCAGATTCTGCAGAGGGCCGAGGCGCAGTTGGCGGCGAGACAACACCCAGACCCTTACATCGGTGCGTGTCCGTGCCCTTGAGATGCTCGCTCCTCGGGCTCACCGCGCCGTGGCAGCCCCGTCGATGCCAGGCGGCACGAAATGGTACGTGGCCCGTGCTTTCGCGCTCGCCGGTGCACTGAACTTGCGGTGTGCAGGGAGAGAAACATCCCGGTAAGACCCGCGGGAGCTGCACGTCTCGACGCGGACCTGACGTGCTGCCGTAGCCTACGATTGCGCCGATATACGACCACCTTGCCGCTGGTCACCATTAGCACAAGTCGTGTAGATAGACTGAATGTACCGGTGGCCAAGTGGGCGCACGTGTGACTGCCCCTTCACCGCATTGATCGAGCTCCGATTTCATCCCTTTCTTATGAACTACCTGCGCGGTGCGGTCAGTGCCATCAGCGCACCGTACCAGTACTACAAGGACATCAACCCGTCCACGCTCACAGGCGCCATCGATGTCATCGTCATACGCAGACACACCCCCGACGGCGACGTCCTCGCCTGCTCTCCCTTTCACGTCCGCTTCGGCAAGCTGCAGGTCCTCCATCCGGCAGAGAAGAAGGTGCGCAGTCCCCCCGCTGTCCGTCCACGCCCCTGGATCCAGCTATTTGCCAGGTCAGCGTCTCCGTCAACAGCAGCCCGATTCCGTTCAGCATGAAGATCGGCGACGCCGGCGAAGCTTTTTTCGTGTTCGAGACCGACGAAGACATCCCCGACGACCTCGTCACCAGCCCAATTCTCGCCGCGACCAAGACAACGTCACAGGACGATATTCCGTCCGTTGCGCTCAGCAAGCCCGCAGAGGCGCCCCCGCCAGCCCCGGTCGTGCCAGAACCCGAGTTCCTGGACTTGAACGCAACCGCGCACGAGCGTGTATCCACCCTCCGTAAACGTACGCACTCATACTCGGCCCCACAAACGCCTGTGCCGGACGCCGATCTCCCTCAAGTACCCGCCGTATCACCACCGACGGTCCAATATACCGATGGCGAGTCGTTTCATCCCGTATATATTACATCGTCATCACTAACGTGCGTCAAGACATGGCTCTCGACATGGCCGGATATCATTCTGCTCCACCCAGCGAGAGCAAGCCTGCGCAGTCGGAAACGCAGGATGAAGGTACGCGCACCGATCAGCAAATACCGTTCCCGCCTGCAAAACCGAGTTTGCCGTCTCCTCTCCATTCAACTTTCTCTGGCCGTCGCGCAGTCTCCGAGTCTCCCGAAGACGTCGCTCCCAAACGCGATCCTATCGTGGCCGAGGCGGGAGGCCCTTCATTATCCGTGCAGGAATACTCCTGGGAATGGGGGGCGTTTCCCCAGCCTTCTCCGATCCAAAGCCATTTTGTCCCGTCTCCGCTCAAGGTCAAGGTTGATGATGCTCATCCAGAGGTGGACGAAAATGACGAGCTCATACTAAAGCGCAGTCGCAGTGTTCCGCCAGAGCTGGAGGGGAGCCCCCATACTAGCCGCGTTTCTCTTCCTCCTGTCGACGACCATCCCCCTTTGCAACTAGTTGCGCACGACGAACATCCCGATTACAAGGAGGAAAAGGCGTTTGGATTTGGTGGGCGCATAACAGCGCGGGAGGAGGACCTCACCAAACTGCAAGTCCATATCGATGGTACTGTGGTCGATTTTCAGCTGAGCCTCGTAGACTCGCGCGACATTTTTCTCGATGGAGACGAAGCGGAGTCGGCGCGCATGTTCGAGGCGGGGATCATCGACTACGCGCATATGATGGCCGACGAGAATCTGGTTCGAGACGAGCGACTCGTGATGTGGTGGGCTAGCAAACAGTATGTCACGCGGGAAGAACGGTCGCCGTTGATGAATGCATTGCAATTATGGATATCTGCGACCAGAGAGGAGCGGGCCGCAGCATTTCCACTGCCGCATCCACCGCCCCCTCTACGGACGGAACAAGAATCGCCTTCCCCTTTGGACGAGTATGTGACATCGAAGCGGGAAGGCTTGGAACCACGCGAGGTACCTGCACGCAAGGCTACGTCGAGTTGGGTAAGGTGGTGGAGCCGAAGTCGAGATATTCCTGACTCGGAACGACCAGTTTTAAGAGAGGCTGCTGCTGTGGCACTAGATCAGGTTGGATATCATTTTACCGTCGAGCTTAGGTGTGTGCTCATGTTGTTTTACAGAAGCTTGGCGGGCCCATTCCCGTACCTCCACACCCTCCTTCTGCTTCCGCCCCCGCGACCACACCTGCGCTTGTACAGTCCCCTGTTGTGCAACCTATCACCGAAACTGTCACCGTGAAGAGGAAATATGCCAAGACATTGCGGTTGTCGTCAGATCAACTAGTCAGTTTGGATGCTGGGCGAAACTCTACAGTTCTCATTTTACAAACAGAAGTCTCTGAATTTGAAACCTGGCGCCAACACGATCACCTTTTCGCTCTCCACGGCTAGCGCACCGGGATGCACTGCACGTATATTCGTTTGGGATTCGACGGACCATGTCGTCGTCTCGGACATCGACGGAACGATAACCAAGTGCGTTTGTTTATCGAGTTTCGACATCAAATGTGTTCATTGTCTGTAGATCGGACGGTCTTGGACATATATTCACGATGATAGGCCGTGACTGGACGCATCTTGGAGTGGCGAAACTGTACACAGATATCACTCGGAATGGGTACAAGATCATGTACCTCACCTCTCGCGCCATCGGTCAGGCGGACTCGACGAGGGATTACCTGAAGGGAGTGAAACAGAATGATTATCAGCTCCCCGAAGGACCTGTCATCATGAGTCCAGACAGATTGATGACGTCTCTTCACCGGTGAGAAATGTCTTGTCATTTCATTAAAAAGGATGCTGACACAGATAATACACATAGCGAAGTCATCATGCGCAAACCCGAGGTGTTCAAGATGGCTTGCCTTCGGGATATTCAAAGACTCTTTGGCGAAGGTACACGGACCCCGTTTTACGCTGGCTTTGGAAACAGGATCACGGACGCGCTGTCGTACAGGAGCGTCAATATACCTAGCGCACGAATATTTACGATTGATCCGAGTGGCGAGGTTAAGATGGAGCTCCTAGAGTTGGCGGGCTACAAATCCTCGTGAGTCGTCCGGTTCGATGACTCTCTCTCTCGAGGATACACACACCTCCCACCCCCTCTTTTTTTTTTTTTTTTTCTTCCAGGTACATTCATCTGACCGACCTCGTCGATCAAATGTTTCCACCCATCAATCGAAAATGGGCGGCCGACTTTACGGATCTGAACTACTGGCGAATGCCCGTGCAAGAGTTTCCGCTTCCAGAACTGACGCCGCCTTCGCCGGCGCTGAGCGCGCGTTCGGACACGTCCTCGCAGAGCACGTTTGCGCGTCTGCGCAACTTTAGCCTCGTCGCCAGCCGACAGCCCACGCTCGCGAGGAAGTCTCCAGACGGCAGCGTGGACGCGGCAACGGCGGCGGCGGCGGTGGGGGGTGCGCCTCGGAGCAGCCATTTGCGCCAGATGTCGTCGTTTGAACGGTTAGGCAGCCGGTTGGCCGCTCTCGCGCAGTCGTCTTCGTCGTTGCATGGCATCGACGATGGAACCGGGAGCGGGAGCGGAAGCGGAACCTTTCCCTCGCGGTCCTCGGGGTCGGCGTCCTCGACGTACCTGGATTCGGAGGAAGACGAGGGCGAGGTTGGGTCGGACGGGGAGCTGAAGGCGCGAAGACGGCCACGGAGTACGAGTATGTCGAGCATGCCGGGTTCGTTGGACGATATGCGTTTTGCGTTGGACAACGACGAGGAGGAGGAGGGGGAGGAGGAGGAAGGAGAGGAAGAGGGTGTGTATGAGGGCGAGAACGAGGAAGTGGCCGCAGAGGAGGCGTTTGACGAGGATTTCTTGGCGGCGGGCGAGATGCGGAACGTGCCATTCTTATGACATGGTGATGATGATATGAGTTCAAACGTGATGAATCATGCGGCGAGCGGGTATCAACTAATCCAGGCTCGTGGGGAGACGATTCTTTCATTCATGGAGAGGTGGCACAGAATAACAATTTGATACAAAGGGACCACGATCACTGTGTAACAATAGGAGTTGCTAATTCAACGATAGGGAATAGAGGGGATGTCTTTTTTTTTTTTTTTTTTTAAAAAAAGTGTTATGCACAAACCAAGGCAAGACATTTTCAGATGTCGAGTAGATAACTCGAGTGTGAGGCCTTGAGGAACAAGTAGAGTCGCAGTCATATGACGTCGTCTGGGTACGAAAGAGAATCACGAGGAATGACATTACTATTTTCACATCACATCATAAGCTGGCAGGGACATAACACCAAAACAAACTCAGAGGTGCCATGCTGATAATTACCGTCCAAAAACGTTCAGACCTGGGCCGAATTGCGAGGAAGCCTTGGATCTGTCCAATTATATTACGGTTACAACTTGGTCCTGCCAACTGGGTATCTAGACGGCGTCATCACAAAACAGCCACCAGCTTGAATCAATCGGTGGCATTGTACACCAACAAACTATTAAGTGATTATAAAGTGACTAATATTCCCGTAAAGAAAAAAGAACAGAGAGAAAGATCGAGGGGGGAAAAAAAAGAAAGGAAAGATGAAATAGTGTTCCAAAGAGGGCGTAGGTCTAGGGTGGATGTCGTACAAGGGCTGACTAGTTGCGCGGAAGAAAGGCGAGCTTGCACTCCATGGCGGCGGGGAAAATAACCTAGACAAATTGAGTGCTGCGCGTCCACGGACCAAGCTCGCACACTTACAAAGGCAACCTTGATCTCCATGCTTTTCTCGTTGGTTTCGGGTGGGGCCGTGACGTTAAAGTTCCTCACCAAAGCTGCAACCGTGATTCTGAGCATCATATAAGCCAAATTCATTCCGCCGCATTGACGACTTCCAGTCCCAAACGGCATCAGGTACTGCGCCATCTGTGCGACGGCGTCTGTTCCCTGAAGCCATCGTTCGGGAATGAAGCTATCCGGAGAGGGAAAGATGGTAGGATCACGGTGCATCGACCAGCCTTGCGTAGCGATTACCGTCCCTGGAGGTAGGGCGTAACCCATCATATCAAATGGCTCATTCAAGGAACCATTCTTGGAAATCGAAGACGGAACGACGCGTTCTAGTTCGCTGGGACCTGCAGTGTACAAGCGGAGACCTGCGTAAAATGAGTTGCCTGCCTCGTTGTAGCATCGCCAAGGAGATGCGCTACCTTCTTTGATAAACGCATTCAAATAGGGAAGCTTCTGCAAGATGGACAAATCTGGCAAGACATGGGCATCGGGCATGGCCTGGTCAAGCTCTGCTTGTAACTTGCCCATCACATCTGGCCTGCGAGTCAACTCCCAGAAAAAGTAAGACATTGAGTTGGATGTGGTGTCGGATCCCGCGATCCTAGAGCGTTGTTTAGAATCGCGTCTCGAAATGGCAAAAGAAACGAACATGTGTCCCATCAATTCCGAAATGACATCGTGGTCAGGCATCTGCTGATCGGGAGAATACTGATATTCGAGCAGACGCTGCAGCAGAGTGACTCTGTCGGAATCCGAGGCGACGCCCATGCCTTGCTTGGCACGCATCTCATAAACGCGAGCCCCGACAAACTATTTAAAAAAAAGCGCGGATCAGAAAGGAAGAGAAAGATGGGTAAATGCCAACCTCGCCAATAATCTTGTCAGAGTCGCAAATCTGACGCCATCGTTTTCCGGGAATGCGGGAGACCAAATCCCATAAGCATGATGGCATCGTGCTTCGCTGAGTGGCCATTAAGCATGTACCTCGTGCATCTCCGGGTGGACTCACGACAATTCCTCTCTTTGGGAAGTCGAAAATGGCCGTTGCAATGGGATCCATTCCACCGAGGATCCATTTAGCAAGGGCGCCCTGGCGATAGCCGTGGGAGGATGTAATAATGACATCAACCATGAAGTGGCGAAACAGGGCGAGGCAGTCCAAGGGATATTTTCCGCCAATGTGCTCGAGTGCCTAGAGCGTCACTGAGATATTAGGAAATGGAGACAAGTAGCGACATACGGCCACGAGCTCTAAAACGTGTTCATGTGCTTCAGGCTGGAACAGGGTCAAGTTCGGGGGGATATAGTGCTGGGAATACGCCTTGCGTCGCACAGCGTGTCCGACGTGATCGAGGGTAGTCATTCTGGGATCAAATGAGTACCGTGACGGAGCAGAGAGATGTAGGCATACGCATGGTCGTTCTCGTTCCTGCTTGGGTGGTGAGCGATCGGACAGAGCGGTGCAGGAGATACTCACGTGAGCAGGCTCTTGTAGAATCTAGACTTGTCAAACTTGTGGATCGAGTAGACGCTCCGCATGGAGGTGATGTCCTTGAAGATCACCTTGTTTGGGCCGACGCGCACGACGGGGCCGTATTTCTCAAAGAGGTGGTGGTTGGTCTTGCATTGCTGGAGACGGAGGACGTGTGTGGTCATCCAGAGGTCGGACACGGCGGCATACCAGGGGCCGGGGACGGGGGCGAGGGGGGACCAGAAGAGGCGGTATATGGCGCGGAGGACGAGGGCGAGGACGGCGATAGCGATGGCAAGGGCGGGGAGGGCGGCGTGGTGGGGTATCCAAGAAACGGAGGGGGCCATCGTGGGGGGATGGGGATGGACGGGACGGGGCGGGGCGGGGAGGGTTTTATAGATGTCCGCGGAGGTGTGACGCAAAACATACGATAACAAGCGTGACTTTGCGAGTTCCAGCGGTGGAGGGACGTCATAGGAAAAGCGGGTCGGCTTTCCTTTCCAGATCTGGATGGCAAAGGAGATGCGTGACATCCGGTCAGTTTATCGGTCGCTGTCCCCGCCATCGTCAATCCAAGAAGTCCGCCTGCGCGAAATGCACCGGACCCCCGTCCACATGGCCCTAGGAAAACCCTCATTTATGTCCGCTCTTCGAATACGTCAAATCACCGCACGAGTGCCCAGCCGCCCGCATCAGTGAGCCCCCGTCGTGCACAAGGCACCGCGTTCCTTGATCGATTTTCACGCCCGAGTTCCTTTGGAAACAGCCCCTCCGGGATCACGCTCGCGAGCCAGACCCGGCGCGTCCAATTAAGAAGACGGCACGCCCAGCGACGGAGCGAGATGCATGGCAACGAGCTTATGAAAATCGACTCGGTGGCGGACGCCGCACTGGGGTCGAGGCGAGGCGATTCTGAGCGTACTAAGATCCGTGTCGAGGCCGATCGACCGCGTAAACCACGTGACCGCGGCGTTCCCAATATGCGAGTACCCGTCCCCATGCAGATTGCCTCCTCCCTTTCGTGTCTCCGCAACCTAATCGCACCCGACAGATAGACCGTCCACCCGCTCGCCCCGGATCTCCTCCCTATCGCCTTTTTGGACCACACAACTCTAAATGACACCTTCCAAAGCCATCTTGGCGGCCCCTCGGAAAATGTAAGCTTCTGGCTCCTGCCCCAGATGAGGCTCGACAGTAGCACAGAACGTCAAACGTCCAAGCGAGCACTTGCCAAGTTACAGTTTTCCAATGTGCTCACCATCTCAGTTTTGCAAGGGTCGATTCCGTTGGCAAAATGGTCATTGAAAATGAAAATGATTCTCAACTGCATGCCTTGTTTTCAGAACCATGCATCGCCGTCGTTCCCATACGGGACCAGTCTTTTTTTTTTTTTTTAAAAATGTGATACCTATCGAGCTCTCCCGCGCCTCGTCCGGCCTGCCTGTCAGATCTAATCCCGCCGAACTTAAATGCCCGTCGCCATCTCCATCCCGATCTCATCCAAACTGACAAGATGCCACCCCTGGCAAACGCCGCGACAGCATTGTGTCTCCTCGGGAAAACGTCGCGCCATCAAACCTGGCATCAGTCGTAGATTAGATCGGTGCCCTCATTGACCAACTGCCACCCCCAGTCTTGCGCGCCAACTCATGTGTAATCTCCTCCCAGATCTTTAACTTCCGTGCCAGAACTGATGTGTCGGCGTTTCTTTTTGTCAGTGGCGTGGCGTGCTCTTGAGTGAACATTATCGCGAGGGGCCCCCGTGTGCGCTTGGCGCAATTCCGTGACCGTCGACGCTGCGATCAGACATCCCGTCCTCCGGATGGTCGTCGTCCAGGACTTCCCATCGGGGTATGTCACTTATTCCCCTACGATCTTTGAATAAAGTGACCAGATTCGCGAACGCCGCTATAATTTTGTGATCAGTTTAATGACCGCTCCCCCCCTAGACGTGGCAAGAGTACGAGCCGATGGGCTAATATCGTCATGATGTCCATATATTAGCGTGCCTGAGCCCTGGCCACACGCGGTGCTCGGATAATACATTGCTGGGTTTGTCATGCATCTTCTGGTCTAGATCTCACACGTCTGAGACGGCTGGAAGTACCACCTGAAAACCTGCACCATCACTATCGTACAGCTGGCACTCATAGTTGACGCCCATGTGCACACTCACGCTACTCGATCGCGGGTCCACCCATGCTCACGCTACACGAATGTATTTGGGTCAGTACGATCGTCCTGGAATGATAACACCTACCCGATCGCACTGTCCAAGTTTTAGGGCATTAATAATGCGCATCCCGGATAAAATTCCTCGACAAAATGTCGTATGTAAGCTGACGTGGATATTCTATTGCATTCAAGCTGTATTTTCCTGATGTATTTGGAAATTGTGTCAGTGTTCCAAATGAGATCAGTCAGGCTACCGAGCACTGCATTCGACTCTATAAAGCATGGACCCCCTACCTCTGGGCTCTTCATCTCTGTGAGATGTTCTTTTTTAGCCCTTCCTTTTCGTCGCACTTTCTTTCGCTCTCTTCGCCTTTGCTGCGACCATCCCGCGCACTGATTCGTAAGCTACCAAAGTGCTTGCCCATACCGCAACGAGGCTGACGCGCTACGCTGGGTGTAGCGACTTTATGGAGGCCCAAGGACATAGTGTGTCCGTCAGGTCGAGTTATCTAAAGTAAGCGAGACGCCTGAAGTGTTGTTATGATGCTGACACATCCTAGTTCGGATGAATACCGGACTTGGCAATATAGGGCCAATGCACTGAACGCACACTACCGGACGTTGACCTCGACCACCCCCTGCGTAGGTTATAAAGATGAGAAATGGTGTGTCGAAAACAACGTGGTGATATGCTACCGGGGCCTATTCCGGGTGATCAATCGCTGCAGCGAAATTAATAAAGTGTGCAAAGCAGTAGCAACAGATGATTCATCCAAACCAATTCTAGTGTATTGCTTCTAAAGGTAGAATCTGGTAGGAATGAAATTTTAGCGGTTTTCATCGGGCACTGATGATCGTTTATGATCAGGGGGGAGGGCTTTAGGATGGACTTGCTGCCGGCCAGCTTTTGATTTCGGTGCATAATTGGAGGAAAGCCACCTCTTTCCGGCTGTTTATATTTTATATACACATTTTAGTTAATAATAGCCGTTGAGCGGCTCGAGCTCTCAACTTGTTAACCAAAGCACTTTAACTTGCTTGCCTTTTCGGTGTCCCTCTTCACGCATTGTCACTTTATGTGTCCTTTTCTTTTCTTTCATTTTTTCATTTTTTTTCCGACACGCAAGCGCACAAATTCCTGATGAAAGCAGACCAACGTGTTTCGGATATCACACCATATGAGCCATGGGGTACATACTACTTGTTCATGATGGAGCTGAGGCGGTTCCATCACAAAAAATGATCTTAATATGGTGTCGTATCGTCTTGGATGTGTTGAGAGCTCAGACGAAGACCGAAGGCCTAAGTGAATAGACCCCTGCGAGGACGCCGACAAGAAATGATTTCAAGACAAGGAAACGTACATGCGAAGGCCTCGTATATATACTACTGAGCCTCGTGTAACTGTCCGTATCGAGTCAATGGCCAAACATGAAAATACATATAATCACAAGAGAAAATTAAAATCACCACATGACCCCCTTTTTACGACGAGATCTCCGGGCGAGTCGGCAATGGTGGGATATCGAACGACGATAGCGGAAAGCGATTGAATGCGGATTGAGAACGGAATGCAATGAATTCGGAAGAGGCGAGAACGCCAGTTGGCGGAGGAGGAGGAAGACCAAGACAGATAGGACATGCACACGTAGGATCGGGTGAAGTCGATTGATTTATACGGGATGGGTTAGGGAGCGTAATACGCGTGACCGGTCGCGGTGCCTTGGGAAAGCGCTTATGGAACAACGTGACGAGGTCTTGGGCATGTGCGAGATCAGTGGACTTTTTCCACTCGCGTTCTTCGCGCGGGAATCCCTTCCAATGCACAAGGTATTCCACTTTACCTCGACGCCATCGCGAATCAATGACAGCTTCGATTTCCTGTTCTTTTTCGCCATCTACAAGGTCTGGGAGAGGAGCCGGTGATTTCTGTTGCGATGGGAATTCCGGTTGATG
Organism: Austroboletus rostrupii; assembly: GCA_038089255.1. NCBI lineage: Eukaryota > Fungi > Basidiomycota > Agaricomycetes > Boletales > Boletaceae > Austroboletus > Austroboletus rostrupii. Next base: position 2,020 of record JBBPKM010000660.1, on the reverse strand, counting down.
AAACGCGGTGAGTTGGGATTCGTTAAACACCGGGTGGATCGTCTTCCATCCTTTGGGCAACTCCAGCTTATACGCCGACTCTCCGACCTTTTTCAGGATTTTGAATGGTCCGTAACACTTGTCGTCGAACTTGCGCGTTGGACGGTCGGTGCGTATGTTAGAAGCGTCGAGCAGGACCTGATCTCCAACATCGAAATCTGGTCTCGTGGATGCTTTTCTGTCGTACGTTCGTTTCATTTCGTCCGCTATTTTCTTCAATGCTTCCTGCGCTATTTTCCGCCTTTCCGTCATCTCCTTTGCGAATTCCTCCGCCGAGTTGTTCTTCACCATTACCCTGCTGTCCATTCCAATACTTGGCGTGTGTCCATAGTTGAGCATGAATGGTGAATGTCCCGTTGATCGCGACGTGTTCTGGTTGTGCGCGAACTCTGCGATTGGGAGCCAATCGGCCCAGTCGTCTTGTTTATGGTTGATGTATATTCGCAGGTATGCTTCAACCTCGCGATTAATCCTTTCCGTCTGTCCGTCTGTTTGAGGGTGAAATGCGGTGGACAGATTTGCTTCGATTCGGAGGAGTCTGTAAAGGTCAGCCATGAAAGACGATACAAATTGCGGTCCGCGGTCTGATATAACTTTGCGTGGAGTGCCATGTAATGTAAATATAGAGTCTTTGAAAATAGTAGCAACCCCAAGAGCGGTAATATTCGAAGAAACTGGGAATAAACGAACCATTTTCGAAAACCTATCGACTACAACAAGGATTGCGTCTTTGCCTTTTGATTCTGGTAATGGTCCTATAATATCTATGGAGATTATCTCCCATGGGAGAGACGGTATTTCGTTCGGATGAAGCGGAGATTTCTTACTGACATTCGATGATTTTGCCTTTTGGCATCTTTCGCATCCTGTCACATATTTCTTTACCTCTTTTCTCATCGTCGGCCAATAGTATTTTTCACGGATCAAATCCGTTGTTCGTTTTGCTCCTGGGTGTCCTGCTAGAGGATGATCGTGGTGAGCGATGAGAATCTGTTTGCGTAGTTTGGCGTCATTTGGAATATACTTCTTATCGTGCCACCACAATATGCCCTCCTCTTCCTTCCAGGGCGTATTCTCCTTCGTCAATCCTTCTTTCGCGAATTTCTCTCGTTTCCATTGGAACTTGCGAATTTGATCGTCAAACGACGTCGCACTACGGACAAAAAGTTCGTCGGGGAGGATGATTTTATCTTTGTTAGGATCCACCCCCTTTTCGTGGTCGGGTTGTCTCGAGAGACCATCGGCAGGGTTGGTACGGCCAGGGCGGTGATGGATTGTGAAGCGATATTGTTGTAAATCGCGTTGCCAGCGGGCTTCCCGATAAGAGAGATCGCGGGGCTTGCGATATGCTTCGAGGTTCTTATGGTCCGTGAGGACAATGAAGGGTTCGCGGGCACCGAGAAGGTATTGGCGGAGTTCCTTAACGGCCCAGACGATGGTGAGAAGCTCGAGATCCGTCGCGTGGTAATTCTTCTCAGCGTCTTGGAGGGATCGCGAAATAAAGGCGATTGGGCGCCAAATGTCATCTTGACGCTGAGTGAGGATTGCGCCAAGCCCAATAAGTGAACCATCCGTCTCGACTTTGAACTGTCCATCGTCCCGTGGATACCCTAGTGTTGGAGCGGTTGTCAGGCATCTTTTAAGTCATCGAACGCCACCTGTTGGGCGTCGGTCCACTCAAATGGTACATCCTTCTTTGTTAGATTGTTGAGTGGGCGAGCCCGAGCAGCGAAGTCTTGGATGAACCGTCGATAGAAGTTGAGAAATCCTAGGAATCTCCGAACTTGAGTAAGGGTCGAAGGGGTCGGCTGTTAGGAAAACCCAAGATGTCAAGTTTATTCTTTCTATTTCACGTTATCACATATGACATCACTTTAGTCTCGAACCGTCTATCTATTTAGGGTATGTTCTACGATAGTCTCACGCCCGCACTGCTTGTCGCGAGGCGTTTTTGTATATATATCGCGCATCGTGAGGACTT
>JBBPKM010000659.1:0-12785 GCA_038089255.1 Austroboletus rostrupii | reverse complement strand
CAACGGGAGGGGATAGGCATCGCGGATGGTGTGTTCGTTGAGGTAGCAGTAATCCTGGACTAGGTGTAGTTTCCCATCCCTTTTTTTGATGAAAAAGAAGGGTGTAGCTTGGGGTGATGTAGAAGGGCAAATTTTTCCCGACTTCAGGTTCTTGTTGAGGAACTCATCCTGTGCTCTTCTTTCTTTGGCAGTTAATGGAAAGTTTGCCGATTTTTGGTGTAAAGGTATCAGCAAGGTTGATTGCATGATCGCAATCTCTCTTTGGGGGTAGTGGGGTGTCTTCATCTGAGAAAATATCCACAAAATCTGCATATTGTGGTGGTAGCACAACTTTTTCTTTCTTTGCCTGGATGGCTAGATTTGTAGATGTGGTGAGAACTGTACATGTTAGCATGGGATTTGGAATGAAGCATCCATTGGTGAGCACTGTCTGAAATAATGTGCATAAGGGTTTGACGTGTGCCATATCTCTGGTGAGGCATATATTACTGCTGAGGGCGACATCTTCTATTTGATTTAAGTAGCCGAAGAGATGTTCATCTATTAGCGTGTCGATGTTTACATGCTGTAGCAGTGGCATGGTGTAGTTTGGGCAATGTAGGCTATAAAGGTGTCCCTTTCTTTGTTTTTCCTGCTCATGGGTGGCAAAAGATCCGCCATCTGGTCCAATTCCTTTGGTACCTCCAACATTTTCTTCTGCCAGTCAATTTTTGGGCTAACGGTGGTTAACCAGGGAAATCCCAAGATCATTGTTTCTTTTCCACAGTTCATGAGGTAGAACTCGGTGGATCGCACATAGCCATTGACATTTATAAACAGCTTTGTTTTGAATTTGACAGTTCCATTCTTGTTTGTGGAGGTGTTTACATTTCATATGGTGATAGGTATGGGGAGGTGAATGCGTGGAAGTTTCCTTGATCGGGCGAACTCCCAGTCGATGCAAGATACTTGGGCACCCAAGTTGATGAGAGCGGTGGCAGCAACAGCTTTGATTATCATGTCGGTGGGCATCATTATTTAAACAGGGATGCGCAAGGCCTTTATTGCTAGTGGTACAGCATTACATGATAATTTGACAGGAGGGAAGACATGCGTTGCAGATGTTTCCCAATTCAAAAATCCAGGTTGAGTTTGCCCACCATTTCATCTTCTGGTATTTCTGTGATGCTTGTTTTTGTCTCTTCCTCTACTTTTCAAATGGTCCTTGTTGGTGGAGGGGTGGGGTGAGTGTTGCTTGGACAATCGTGGGATGAATGTTCCTTTTTGTGGCATCGAAAACAGAGCCCCTCTTTATGGCAACATTCTCGTTCCTTGGGGGTAAGTTTTCCAACTCGGACAGCATCTACATCCATGGCATTGGGGTCGTGGGTAGATGTGGTGCATGTCTGTATGGTGGGCATAAAAGGGATATTACTGTGACGATGTTGGGCAGTGATTTCGAGAGCACGTTCTTCAATGCTAGCAAAGTGGGCAGCTTTAGCATACTAGTCAGTTACCTTGTCTGGTACTTTTTCCATAGTGTGGATCCGTCTCATAAGAGAAACAGGAATCCTGGATGCAAAGTAATTGATCAAGACTTGGTTATCTGTGATTCCTGTGATGGCAACTTTACGTTGGAATATTGCAATGTATTTTTGAAGGGCAGGGTTATATCTGCCGGATCAGTTTTTGAAAATGCATTCCCTGGCCAGCCAGGCCAGGGAATCGCCTTTTAGGTTGGCGTTTTCAAAGGTGCCATGGAATTCTGTCTCAAAGTCTGCCCAGGTCCCTATTGTAAAGGTTCTGGTAGTTAGTTTTGACTCGTGAAAGGTATCGGCCCATATCAGGGCTGTTCCCTTTTTCATAAATGATAAGGCATACACAATCTGTTTATTCACCATGTCATAGAGTTTATTGTTGACAGCCAGGTACATCTTCACTGATCGTAACCATGGAATGGCTCTTGTGTATGATCCATCGAAATCATCGGGGGTGCCAAGACAAAGTTCAGTAACTTTGGTTGCAATTGGGGCATTAGACATGGGGGGTGGTGGTGGGAAGGCAAAGATTCTTCCAGTCTGTGTTATGATTTTTCCTTTGTTGTCTCCGTTCATCTCCAATTCACTCCGACATCAGACTTATGTTTTCTCCCTATGATACTTCTATCGGACTACCTTGGTATCGTATCCATTAAAGCGGATTCCCACATCTCGTTATGCAGTTTACTCATCAGCCAGCTATCAGTCATCTGATTGCCCAGTCTTTCGTATGTTTTCCTTTTCCATCTTGGCCTATGCTATGATAAGATGTCTATATCAACTTACATTGTAGAACATATACAATAGTTTAGTTCTTCTTGGATAACACCAAGTTTGCTTACTCCAAACCATTCTCTCCCAGTTCGACATCGAGCACATCGGACTCCATCCTACCGTTGAGTGGACGCTTCACAGAATCATCATACCAAGTGATCATCTTATCACTTCAACACAGCCAACATCGACACGGTCTCTGTTCTACCAAGGCTATGCTCTGCCCTACCCGGTTGAAGTGTAACAAAAGAACTAAACTCTTTGATTAGCGACTAGTCTTATCTAGCTTGCCCACCATTACCCAAACAGATTCTCTGATTGGCGACATTGGCAGGCCTCCCCTGCATCATCCATTGACACCAACTCGTCTGAGGATATCTCCACAGATCCAGATGAGCCGATTAACACTGAAGACACAGAAACCCAGAATCTCTCAAGAAATCTAGAAAGAACCTTGATGATACCATGAGCCCCAACTCCGCTGAGTCCGACACTACAGCCACAGACTGGAAGGATCTTTTCTTTTTCCCCCACAGTACCAGCAATCCCCACTGAACCGCCAGTTTCTACCAATGCACCAATAACTACCACAGTAAAACCTACTGAGCTCCGCCTGGGAACTCTGGACGATTTTGACAGATCCTATACCAGAGCCATTCCCTGGCTACGATTGATCCAGATGTATCTAGCAGTTAACAACAAACTGTATGACACCAACAACAAGCAAATTGCCTATGCCCTCTCCTTCATGAAGAAGGGTACTGCCCTCATCTGGGCAGATACCTTCTGAGAAGCAAAACTCACAGCTGGAAGCTTTACCATGGGTAAATGGGCCAATTTCGAAACGGAGTTCCACGCAGCATTTGAAAACGCAGATCTCAAAGGAGATTCCCTAGCTTGGCTAGCACAGGAATGCATTTACGAAAATAGATCTGGTGGATACAACCCTGCCCTCCAGAAATACATCATGCTCTTCCAAAGCAAAGTCACCCTCACAGGTATCACTGATGATCAAGTATTGATCAACTACTTCACCTCTGAGATCTCCATTTCTCTTATGAGGAAAGTCCAGACCATGGAGGAAGTACCTGACAAAGTAAAAAAATGGTACACCAAAGCCTCCCACTTTGCCACAGTTGAAGAACAGGCTTTTGAAATTGCCGCCTGGCATTGCCGAGGCAACACCCCATATACACCCATAGTACCCCGAACAACTCCAGTACGAGACCCAAATGCCATGGACGCCGATGCCATAAATGTTCACAAGCTTACTCCGGAGGATAGAGAAAGGTGCCGAAAAGAAGAACTTTGTTTCAGATGCCGAAAGAAGGGGCATTCCTTCCGAGATTGCCCAAACAACACATGCCACACCCTGCCCGCACGCACCATATGAAAAGTCACTGAAAAAACCTCCGTACACATTTCTGAAGTACAGGATGATGAAACAGTCAGCAAACTAAACATGGATTTTTGAAAAGGAGGATGCCCACAATGCACATACCTCCTTGCCCCGATATAACTTGTAATGCTGTACCAGTAGCAATAAAGGCAATGCATATCCCGGTCCAAATTATGCTGCCTTTGAACACGAATATCAAAGCCATCGCCACCTCTATGCTTGTCAACTCTGGAGCACAGGTCTCCTGCATTGATTGGGAATTTGCTCGATCAAAGAAACTACCCCACATCCATCTCCTAGCACCAGTTACAATTCAAAACGTCGACACATCTACAAACAGCAATAGGACAGTCAAATTTAAGACACAGCTATTTATCAACGTCAATGGCTACGTAAGCCTCACAGAGTTTTATCTCATGAACTGCGGAAAAGAAACCATGATCCTCGGATTTCCCTGGTTAACCGCTTTGAGCCCAAAGATCGACTGGAAGATGAAGATATTAGAAGTACCAAAAGAATCCGACCAGACTGCAGAGTTAGTGGCAGCACATGAATAGGACAAACAGCGAATCGGACGACTCTACAACCTCTGATATCTGGACTATGATACACCACCTCCATGACATATCAACATGGATGCCTTAGTAGATGAACATCTGTTCGGATATTTAGATCGACCAGAAGATGACGTCCTCAATAGTAACATATGTCTGGCCAGGGACTTGGCCCATGCTAAACCACTCAGAACCCTGTCTAGAACCGTCCTTGCTAATGGGCGATTTATCCCAAACCTGGCCCTCACCTGCACTACGCTCACCACCACAACAGAACTGGCGATCCAAGCCAAGAAAGAGGAAATCACCCTTCCACCGCAGTACAACAACTTTGCCAATATTTTCTCTGACCAAGATACTCCACTTCCCTTGAGTAGAGATTGCGACCATGAAATTAACCTCACTGACACATTCAAACCCAAGATTGGGAAGCTATATCCTCTTACAGTGGAAGAACAAAAAGTGCAGGATGAGTTCCTAAACGAGAATCTCCAATACGAAAAGATACGCCCCTCCACATTCCCACAAGCAGCTCCTTTCTTTTTTGTCAAAAAGAAGAATGGAAAACTATGACCAGTACAGGATTACTGATACCTAAACGAACATACAATCCGAAATGCTTATCCCCTTCTGTTGATCTCGGACCTTCTAGACAAACTTTGTGGAGCAAAAGTTTTCACCAAATTCGACGTCTGATGGGGATATAACAACATTCAGATTAAAGATGGACACCAATGGAAGGCCACGTTTATCACCCACAAAGGACTCTTTGAGCCAGTAGTAATGCCGTTCGGACCAAAGAATGCACCAGCTATATTCCAATGATTCATGAACAAAGAATTCCGAGACCTCATCGCAGAAGGCCACATTATTATCTATATGGATGACATCCTGATCTTCTCCCCAGACCAACTTACACATGATGAAACCACCAGATGTGTCCTCCAATGCATGCGGGAGCTACATCTTTGTCTCTGCCTCACCAAGTGCCTATTCAATTTGACGTCTGTTGAATATCTCGGGATTGTTACAATCCGTGTTCCATTTCCTTTGTTTTCATACGGACTTATCTCTTTTCTTTCATGATGCCCCTATATGGACTACTTCAGCATCGTGTCTGCTGCCACAGACTTCCCTCCTACGTATGCACCTTTACTCAGCAGCCGGTGTATCAGTCATATGATAGCCCAGTCTCGCTTGTAATTTCCTTTCACATCATGGTCTGTGCTACGATATGATATCTATATTATCTTGTGTCGTAGTACATGTACAATAGTTTAGTTCTCCTTGGTCAATACCAAGTTAGCTTTGCTCCTCACCATTCTCTTCCAGCAAGTTATCAAGCACTGAGTCCCTGTTCTACTCTTGAGTGGATGATTTCTCGTGCTAGCAAAATGTGAGGTCCTCTAGATCTCTTTAACAAGTACTTATAGCTTGGTTCATCCGAGGCTACACTTGGTCTTATCCGGCACAAGTGTAATAAAAGAACTAAACTCTTTATGCATGACTAGTATTACCTAGGTTGCCCACCATATCATTCAACAGGTTTTCTGGTTGGCGAAATTGGCAGGACTCTCCTGCACCCTCTACTGCATCCGACTCTTCAGGAGAAGTACCTACTGATCCCGATGATCCTATTAACACCAAAACCCCTGAGGTTCGGCAGCTCAAGCAGCAACTTAGCAGCTCACTTGTAATCCCATGTGTACCGACACTGCCAAGTCCTACACTGCAACCGCAGGCCAGAAGGATTTTTGCTTTCCTGCCCCCTATCACTAGCACTGCACTGCCGGCAGTCCAAATGTCCAACCAAGCAATGAAGAAACCCACCGAACTTCATCTCAGAGCCCCGGAAGAATTTGATGGATCATACATCCAGGCAATTCCCTGGCTGCGGTCAGTACAGCTATATCTGGCTGTTAATGATGAACTCTACGATACCCCAAACAAGAAAATCGCCTACGCCCTATCTTTTATGAAAAAAGGGACCGTTGTCACCTGGGCGGATACATTCAGGGAGTCCAAACTCACAGCCAGTACCTTTTCCATGAGTACCTGGACTGATTTTGAAACAGAATTCCATGCAGCATTCAAAAATGTGAATGTCAAAGGTGACTTGTTGGCTTGGCTAGCCCATGAACACATTTACGAAAATTGGAACGGCTGATACAATCCCACCCTTCAAAAATATATTGCTATGTTCCAGAGCAAGATTGCCCTTACAGGAATAACAGACGATCAAGTTCTTATCAATTATTTTGCCTTGAATATCCCTGTTTCCTTGATGCACAAAATTCAGACCATGGAGAAAGTATCCAATAAGGTGAAAGATTGGTATACGAAGGCAGCTCACTTTGCCAGCATAGAAGAATGCGCCTTAGAAATTGCCACCCGACATCATTGAGGCAATACCCCTTTTATGCCTACTATCCAGACATGCACTACACTGGCTTGCGATCCTAATGCAATGAACATTGATGCTGTCAACATCAAGAAGCTCATGCCGGAAGAAAGAGAGAGATGTCGAAAAGAAGGGTTGTGTTTCCTATGCTGACGAAAAGGTCATTTGGTGAGGGCCTGCCCCAATAATACGCAGCCACGACTGCCGCCTATCCCGTGGACAGTACGAAAAGTCGAAGAAGAAACCAGGACAAGCATTACGGAGATGCAGGATGATGAAACCATCGGCCAAATCAACTTGGGTTTTTGAATGGAAGAACGCCTGCAACACACGTATCTCCCCTGCCGGATGTTTCATGTAATGCTGTACCAGTATCTATGAAAGCAATGCACATCCCTGTTCAAATCATGATGCCCATAGACATGAACATGAAAGCCATTGCAACCACCACCCTTATCAATTCAGGGGCCCAAGTATCTTGCATTGACTGGGAATTCGCCTGGTCAAGAAAACTCCCTCATATACACCTCACCATACTGGTTACCATCTGCAATGTAGACACCTCGACTAATAGCAATGGAATGATCAAGTTCAAAACTATGCTTTTCATCAATGTCAATGGCTATGTTCACTCCACCAAGTTCTACCTCATGAATTGCAGCAAAGAGACAATGATCTTAGGATTCCCGTGGCTTACAGTGGTTAGCCTGAAGATAGATTGGAAGAAGAAAACACTGGAAGTCCTGAAGGAATCTGATCAAACTGCAGAATTTATGGCCGCCCATGAGCAAGAAAGCAACAAAAAGGCAACCTATATAATCTACGACATCCTGGATACATGACCCCCTTACTACAACACATAAACGTTGATGCTCTGGTAGATGAACATCTATTCAGATATCTAGATCGAATGGAGGATGATGTCCTTTGCAGTACTATTTGTCTAGCTAGGGACATGGTACACCTCAAACCACTCCAGACTCTCTTGCGGACCATTCTAGCCAACAGATGGTTCATACCCAACCCAGCATTGACATGTGCAGCATTAACTACCTCTACAGATCTAGCTATCCACGCTGAAAAGAGAGAGGTAACCCTCCCTCCACAGTACAACAAATACCAAGATGTCTTTTCTGATGAGGACACCGTATTACTGCCATCAAGGGACTGTGATCATGAAATAAATCTAGCCAACACATTCAAACCAAAGATTGGGAAACTGTACCCTCTAACGGTGGAAGAACGAAAGGCCCAGGACGAATTCCTGGATGAAAATCTGAAGTCTGGAAAAATATGCCCATCGATATCCTTACAAGCAGCCCCCTTTTTCTTTGTAAAAAAAAAGGATGGCAAACTACAACCTGTATAGGATTACAGATACCTCAATGAGCATATAATCCACGATGCTTACCCCCTTCCCCTGATCTCCGACCTTCTCAACAAATTACGACCCGCCACAATATTTACTAAATTCGACATATGCTGGGGGTATAACAATATTTGTATCAAGGAAGGGGACCAATGGAAGGCGGCATTCATCACCCATAAAGGCTTATTCGAACCAGTCGTCATGCCATTCGGACCAAAAAACCAACCAGCGACCTTTCAAAGGTTTATGAACAACGAGTTTTGCAACCTCATTGCTGAGGGGCACATTGTCATCTACATGGATGACATACTCATTTTCTCTCCAACCCAGCAAATCCATGATGAAACTATGCAGAGAGTCCTGCAATGAATGAGAGAACTGCACCTATGACTTCGTCTCACCAAGTGTTGTTCAATTCGGCGTCCATCGAATACTTGGGTATGATAGCCAAACCGGGCTCCCTAGTGATGGACCCGGTCAAACTGGAAGGAATTGCAGCCTGGACAACCCCAACGAAACCAAAGGAGGTTCACTTGTTCCTTGGCTTTGCTAACTTTTACTGTTGCTTCATCCCCGGATATTCAAACATCGCCCACCTGCTCTTAGATCTGATGAAGAAGGACCATGCATGGTCATGGACCTCAGCATGTGACGATGCCTTCCAACAAATGAAAAGAATCTTTACGTCCCAACCAGTACTTCACATGCCAGACCTGATGCACCCATTTGCCATCACCACAGATGCATCGAAATACGCCACTGGAGGGATCCTACTCCAAACCAACATGAATGGGGAATGGCAACCCTGCTCCTATTTATTGCAAATGTTCTTAGCCACTGAACGGAATTATGATATCTATGACAGAGAACTGTTGGCGATCATCTGAGCCCTTACCGTGTGGTGGCACTACCTCCTTGGCTCTGAACATCCAGTCCATGTCTTTACTGACCATAAAAATCTAACATATTTTAAACAACTGCAAAAGCTGAATCGTCACCAAGCATGTTGGTTACTTGATATCATGGATTATGATCTTTGAATCGAACACATTCCAGCTGTCAAACTTGCAGGGCCCAACGCTTTATCACAACAACCAGATTGCTGTCCTGACGAGGCAACTGACAATGTCAATGTCACCCTCCTACCACCTGTGCTCTTCGTCAACCTTATTGACACTGTGCTCCACCATCAAATCTCCACCACCTCTGCCACTGATCCCACCATACTTAACGCCCTCCAATCCATTGATGAAACCATCCCTTCAGCTCTTCGTTCATGCTTAGCAGATTGGCAACACCAAGATGGTGTCCTTCTCTACCATGGACACGTCTATGTCCCACCAGATGTCTCCCTCCGCTGGGCAATTGTGGCACAATGCCATAATCACCCCACTGTGGGCCATCCTGGATATTTGAAAACCCGCCAACTCGTTACTGCCAAGTTTTGGTGGCCCAGCCTGGCAGCTTTCATCCACTTCTACGTCTCCAGCTGTGGGGTTTGCCAATAGTGCAAAGTCAACACACACCCCACAGTACCGCCCCTCACCCCCATCAAATCCACTTGTACCCGCCCATTCCAATAGGTCTTGTGTGATCTCATTACCAGTCTCCCATCCACAATCACCGGTTTTGATGCCCTCCTGGTCATGGTCGACCATGGCCTGACAAAGGGGGTAATCCTCTGCCCAACTATGTCTACTGTCACAGCCAAAGGAATAGCAAACCTTTTTTTTCATTCCGTTTATAAGAGATTCAGGCTCTACGACAAGATTATCTCAGATCAGGGCCTGCAGTTCACCTCAGAATTTGCAAAGGAACTAGGCAGACTCCTAAACTACCAGCTGGCGTTATCTATGGCCTATCACCCCCAAACAGATGGCAAAATGGAATGTGTCAATCAGGAAGTGGAGACTTACCTACGAATTGTATGTGGCCACCTGACAGACTGGTCGAATCACATCACAACGGCAGAGTTTGTACACAACCACCGCCCACACTCAGTAATGGACAAATCCCCATTTGCTCTAATCATGGGATATGAACCCTGAGCTCTCCCAGAAATAGTTTCTTCAACTCCAATCCTGGCCATGGAAAATCGCCTGAAAAACCTAACAGCAGTGTGACAAGAAGCTATAGCAGCACATGAACTCATGAGACAAACCATGAGTCAAAGGACACGTTGGACCTTTGTACCATTCAACATAGGTGACAAAGTATGGCTCGAAGCCCGTAACCTGAAAAGGTCCACCCTGGATCCAAAATTTGCCCCAAAACGTGAAAGGCCATTCGTTATCACACAAGTATTGTCACCGATCACCTACCACCTCCGTCTCCCAAAAGTATGGAAGATTCATGATGTCTTTTATACCACTCTCCTATCTTGGTATACTGAGACCGAGACGTATGGGCAAAACTTCCTGACACCCCCTCCTGACCTTATAGTTGGTGAGAAGGAGTATGAAATAGAGTGTATCCTATGTCATCATGGAAGACCAATGGCCTGCTCTTATCTGGTCCATTGGAAAGGCTATACAGTGGAGGATGACTCATGGCTCCCCAAAAAGGAGCTACAAAATGCACAGACCCTCCTCAGGGATTATAAGAAACGGGTGGGAGACATGAGATAAACTAGACTTCACCCAGAAATCTAGCAGCCAACAAACATGTCTGCCAATGCCTCTACCGTCTCCTTATCTTCCCCCTCCGACCTCACCCATTCCTCAGGTCCTTCCCCAGCTTCCACACACCCCATTACACTCCTCATCACTATTGCAGCTATTGAGGAACTAGCCTGAGAGTTATCCACCTGGTCTCCTACACACCCTCGCACCCCCATTATTATGTGGAATGAAACTGCCGAAGAACAGTGGAATTTGGAAGAAAATCCCCTCCCCACAAACAGTCCCAACATGCATATCATCGATGCCCCCCACGCAGCTCATTTCTGGAAAGAGCCCATCATGGGCGTAATCAAATCTCTCGCATATGACCAAATCCTCGCAGACTCTTGCTTTGTGACATGTATTGACGCCCATGTAGAGCCCAACTCGGCATTTCATTCTTTATTCATGCTATACCTGCAGAGTACATCGATTGCGACAATGGGGAATCTTCTAGCCCAGGAAAGACGAACAGAGGGACACGGACAGCAGTTACTTCAGATCCACACGGCCATGCAGGAAAATCTGGTAATGGCAATGCACAAACTAGATTTTACAGAATTATTCCTAGATGTAGACCGTTACTGTCAGAGGTTAGCAATGAAACCATCCCTTGCTTCACATCTCTCCACCAACCCCTCAACCCCTTCTGCATCCTCCATACTGCTCCATATGGACGAAAAATGATTGTTAGCACAAGTGGACTCCTGGTAGTCTGGCAATGATGGCTTCGACTCTTTGCCCACAAATCACCCCCGGTATAATCAAGAATGCTACCAATGCCACCAGTTAGGGCACCTACAAATCGACTGCAACTTCTATCAATGTTTTCATTATCTACGATGGGCGCTGGGACATTGCACCAATAGATGTGCCCTCTGGCGTACCACCACTCAACCATTGCCATTCTCCTTGTCCTCATCATTCTCCCAATGTTCCTCTCATGCTTCTGCCTATGCTACCCCTCACTACGGACTGCCTGTTTCACCTGCAGGGTTTTGTGCCCCCACTTCATGGGGATTTAATCATTTACACCCCTATCCCGTTTCATGTCGGCAGTCAACTTGTCCCCCACTGCTTAGGCCCTCTCCTCTGTCATCTGACAATGGACTCACTGACATGGCTTACGCCAACATTACGGGATCCCCTTGTGGAGGATACCTGGACATTTGAGTAGGTTCTTCGTGGTGCTTGAAGTTTACAAAGGGGGTAATGTTACGATCCGTGTTCCGTTCACCCAGTTGTACATGCCATCGAAATACCCTGAGTTGCCCACTGGTAGAAAGAGCCTATTGCCGGAGTTATATGCTCCAGTGCCTATGACCAGATCTTGGAGGATTCTCGCTATGCCACTGCTATAGATGCCCACATGGAACCAGACCCAGCCGCTCATTCACTGTATATGCTTTACCTCCAGAGCACGTCCATCCTCACAATGGGGAATATACTTGTTCAAAATTTCCAGACTTCGGGCCATGGGCAGAGACTGTTACATATAGGAAAGACGATGAAAGCCAATGCCGTGACGGCAATGCACGAGCTTGAAATCATGGAATTCCTCATGGACATAGATCGATATTGCCAGGAAGTTTACACCAAACCACCCCTTGTTAATTGGATCTTGGAGAGCTGTTAAAGTCCCAAACCCGATCGCGCTTCTCCGGCCAAGTCCGACACGGAGGAAGCAGAGTACTGATCGAAGAGAAGAAGGATGAGTAGTAACGGGTACGAAAACCCGTGAAGGTGGAACGGAGCGATAACGTTACACTTGGCCTTGACGCAGGACTTATGTGTCACGCCCTTGACCAGACTTGGCCTTGCGGAACGACAGATCGGAGACTAGAGAGGAAGGGGATAGAGGGAACGGGGTCGAACGAAGTCGGCGGAGAGCGATAAGGAGAGACTTATGCGGAGTGCGGAGGGAACGATGATATTCGTACTAAGGGAAAATACAAGCGAGCAGCGAGGTTTAAGTACGAAGTCCATATGAAATACATAAGCACGTGAAAAGGAGGCATAGTGGATCTGGAGACGAAGTACAAGGACATATATGAAATGTAAGCATAGAGACGGAAACCATAACAAAAATGCATAGACATATACGAAATATA
>JBBPKM010000658.1:0-12801 GCA_038089255.1 Austroboletus rostrupii | reverse complement strand
ACCAAACCAAAGCGAGCTATCTGTAATGCCTGCTTTTCCATGGCCTTTGTGTTCCATAAGAGTCAATCTGTTCAGCTCTGTGACTTCGAGAACAAAAAACCTGGTCCCACTGTGGATGAAAAGCCACCAGTCAGGTTGAGGAGTTGATGGCCTTGACAGTTCAGCATCTGCAATATATTGGAACATCTATGGAAACCAAACCTTCAGTTGATTGCTGACTTCGATGTGCATCCAAGCAGCATCCACTGGAATCCCTTCATCCAGTACAAGACCTGGAGCACAAGCTCTGATGTAACAACCTCAGTTTTTCATTGTTT
The DNA here is from genome assembly GCA_038089255.1 of Austroboletus rostrupii. Taxonomy (NCBI): domain Eukaryota; kingdom Fungi; phylum Basidiomycota; class Agaricomycetes; order Boletales; family Boletaceae; genus Austroboletus; species Austroboletus rostrupii. The sequence continues at coordinate 12,484 of JBBPKM010000658.1, read as the reverse complement.
GGATCTCGCTGGAGTACAGGTTTTTCATCGTCTGGGTCTCACTGGAGTACAATTTCCCAAATGGCGCCTTCATATGCTTTAGACCCCCTTGGCCCTGAAGTAAAGTAGAACCTTCTAGTTAGTTGTCGCATTTGAAAATGAAAGATGGCCATGACTCGCATTAAGGCCATATACAATCATCCTGATGGAACAAACATGAAAGATCATGCTGGAACTTGTGCAAATGGATTGGCGAGCTTGTCCCAGGGCAGTTGATTGGCATGTCTGGTTGGTAGAATTAGAAGCCTAAATGAAAGATGATGAAATGGTTCAACGTTATCTTACAAGATGGAGCAGGTGTAGGGAAGATGCGCTTTGCCAGCTTCGAGTGCTCTGGGTGCTTGTTGGACCTGTGTGTTGCCAAGACCTTCACTCAAGAACAGGAAAGCTGTGTTGCAAATGAATTTTCCTGCCTGGATATCAATGGCTGTCCAGCAGCCAGAATCCCCTTGAATAGGGCCAAAATCTTGGAGTTGGATAATTGAGGTTGCTGGCAGGTGGGTGAATGAGGGCACCAGAGCAACACTGACAATGCTTGCTGAAGCCATGCTTGCATTCGTCACAGATTCTGGAGTGATCTGCTGGCTTACAGAACTCTTCACAGTCACAGGTGTCCTTAGCACCCATGCAAAACTTGGAGCAGTTGATGGTCATGGCTTAAAGAAGGAAATAGCAAGGAGAAAGCAAGTGGCATGCCCACAGACATCAAAAAGGAAAATGCAATTATATAGTGTAGACATTTACATACAGGTATCTACTATCTCTGTAAAGCAGAACAGGCAAACCAATGCCTGGCACCAAAGACATGCACGTTCAGACCAAATTCCATCTACAAGTGACATGTTCAACTGTCTACATTGCCTTTGGCCTAACCAAATCACCTTATAAACAGAATAGTGATCTGATTCCCATTCTGATTGTTGGAGTCCGAATCCATCTGGGATAATACCTTGTGTGATAGTTTCAAGGAGAACATGAAAAAATGTTGCCTTGTCTGCAGCATTAGCAAAAAGACGTTTTTGAAGATGGAACGTACACTGGCTCATCAGTCTTATGATCAATGGACACCACCATTTGCCCAGTGGTCAATTTGTCTTCATCTTTTCTGACTTCTTCATCTGGTGGATGACCAGCACTGAACTGGTGTGCCCTGCATGTTGTGCATCTTCCATGCGCACCATAGTATTGTTCAATTGTGTCTGGGTGAATATCTTCACAGTCATCCTTGTATATGCTAAATTCAACCTGATCTAAAAAGCGGAGATCCTGTATTTCAGTCAAGAAGAATGTCAATGTGATATTTGAATGTGTGAAATTGACATACCATAGGGCTTTTATTATTGGTATCAGGGCTGCCAATAGAATGGCAATTCCATTCATGCATGAACATTGAACAGTCTTCATTGATGGCACAGAAGAAAAGAGTGTGCAGTAACCATGTATGATGCTTGTTTTGAGGGTCAAGTATGTGCTGGTTTTCAAGGCAAGTGAAAAATTCCCACCAATGGCAAGCAAATTGTGTTCCCACTTTGATCCACAAACATTCAATATGTGTGTTGTGTGTAGATCTAAAATGCCATGAATTAGCCACTATTATTTCTGAAACAAAGGCAAAATGAATTATATGAGCCCCATATAAACGATGCATATTGAGGACCATTTTTCATAATCACATATGTTGCAACATCAATGTTTTCGCATCCTCGGTCACCTATAACACAAGATGGCATGCCATGCCCTATTACCATATGCTGAAAAAGATTGAGAACCATTTCAGAATGGTTGTTATCACTTGCATGTAATCAAGTGATCTCATGGTGGCAACAACTAATATCAGCCCAACAAAGCAGCTGTGTAAAGCCTAGACTCACCATGCAACAGAATCCATCTATAAAACCATGAATAACTATTCCCCACTGGATGAGTTTGTGATGTCCATCAACATGCCACAGAGCATTAGGGCACTTTACATAGTATTTAAAATGTTTCTTCACCTGATGGCTTCAAAGCACTTGACCAATGCGATCAAGTTGGTGAAGAGACTTAATTACATGATGGTACTGAACCCAATGGCCACATGACCATAGGTGGCCCATTACATAATGCAAACCAGATTCAGGATGGCTGGCCTTGAATTCCTTGACAAGCTCATCAAGCTCTGCATCAGTCAGCTGTGAGTAGGCCCATTTGACTGCGTGTTTCTTCATATATGCACAGAGGGTGTTTCTATGTATTTCTAATGTATGCGAAGGCTAAGTGAGTGTAATGTGGCAGAAGGTAGAGGTCACCTCCTTGAAAAACTCTAAGTTGATGACTTTCTGAGGACAACCCTGTCATCCACTGTGAAGAATTTTCACAGGTTGGGGTATCAAAATGTTGGAGTCTACTTTGGTATGATTATGTGTCAACAATCACACAAGATGTTATTAACACATACTCTTTTTGTGCATTTTTGCGACGACACCTGAGTGCAACAAACAGTTCTTTGAGCTGAACAGCAACTGTTATTAGCCATTCTTGTAGATCTGGTGACATATAAGACCGCTCGACTGCTAAAAGTAGGGGAATTGCATCGCCTTTGATTGCTACCATATGAAAACTGATCCAAAAAGGATCTGCTTGGTCTTGTTCAGGTACTTGTACTGCATATTGATAGATACTGATTATAGAATCACAGGTGAGAAAGAGGTTGGGATCTTGTGGGACTTGTGGTAGTCAGGGTAGTATGGGCTGCACCATATGAGTTTCAAGAGATGAAGAAGTGGTTGTTGAATTGGAACAAACAATGGAGACCCATTTCAGATCTGCAGACCTCATATGCTAACATGTATCCATTCCTTTCTTCAAGCCATCTATACTACAGTAGGACGAATTACTTTGGCCCAATAATACAAAGCTTCCACAGCACCAGCATTAGCACCACAAAGTAAGATGAAATCAAGATTAAGGAAATTGAGGTTGTGCTTGAGGAAGCATTCAGAAGAGTATGCAATGGGGCTGTGTATTCCTTGAAATTGCATGAAAATCAAATTTGCCTCTGTCCAGTTAAGTTACCAGGTCAGTAGCATCCAGACATATGATAGAAACAAGTACATGCATGACAATTTTTTTTCCGGATTCTTTGAGTACAATATGCATCTGATTCCACAAGAAGCCATCTATGCGCCAGAAGAAATAAATGGATCAGAAACTTGAAGGAAAAGGTGAGAATGGTAAGGTATAAAGCATCATCCAGTTCCACCATGTCACAGAATGAACACTAGCACTTGAAGGCCATAAACAGCACCAACCATGATCAGCAAAACAATAGGGATGCCTCTGTGTAATGCAGCAACTGAAACAATGAGATAAATAGTCAAGGCACAGTGTATGATGTATGAAAAATATGAACATATAGGATTCAAGGTTACACTCACATAAGCCACTGTGATGGGTTGAATCAATGTTGATGCTAAATCTGTTGTGACAATGAATCTCATCGAGAAATAGCAGAAACTGCAAAGTTGATCCAAGAACATGGGTTCTTTCAGATTATGAACCATATGGTTAATCCAACAATGTCATTGTGATAACAAGATCTTCCAGTCATCTGGTGTTACCATGCAGGTGTGGGCATTCCAGATGAACTGAGTCTTGTCCATTGGGAAGTCTTTCAGCAAAAGTATCATTAAGTAACAATCCTCCCCAAGGTGGAGAAGGCTCTTCGTGTGCAACATGTCCACCTATTCTAAGAATAATCTACAATCATTTGGTTCAAGATCAGCAGCGGGTTGTGTGTGTTGGATGTACGGAGACAGAAGAGTGTGGAACAACCAGGCAAACAAGTAATGGAACTGTTACAACTTGTCCCTACCTTGGTAGCCCCACCATACTTTTCCTAGATCAGCCATTTCCTGTCCATCCTACCAGAGATCCCTCTGCCCCTGTATGCTCCTGGCATCCTTCAGGCCTTTCCTGGGCTCTGTTACACTTCAACCAGGTAGGTAGGAGTATAGCCCTTGTGGAGCAAGAACCAAGTACTAGATAACCCTAAGATGAAGGGTTCAAGATAATTCGGAATAGCATCCACTCAATAGTAGGACGAGGACTAGTTGACTAGAAGACCAGATGAAAGAGAGCACCTGGGAGCTTGCACAGAAAGGGGATGTATTCAAGGAATACAAGGGAGAACTAAGCTAAAGTACAGGAAACCCATTGAGGAGTTCATCTAGCTAAGAGAGAAGTTAAGGGCAGGCTCATAAAGTACAAAAAGAGAAGTGAAGAGTAAACATATATGAGTAAATGCTGACTGATGTATCAGTCAGTGGGGGATGATGAGTCATAGAAAATGAGTAGTTGGGAAGGAACTGGAATACCGGTACAATAGTTGTGAAAATATATGAGTGACTATTGTGAAAGAAATATAAGTCTGAATCTAGTCATAACAAAGAAAAAAGGAATAAAGACTGAGGGTAAATCATAACAGGCTCCCCTGAGCCATTTCTAGGTCATCCCTAGATGTTCCTCACCAATTGCTCCTTATGAGCCATCCAGCCTCCTTATATTCCTGGATCAGGATCACAACCTGATCACCCATCCATGGTTCGCATTCAGCATTCTCTAAATGCTCTCCCAGTCTCCTAAGCTTCTGGATCATCCATCTGGCTATCCTTGATCTCCCTGGATCATGTCCTTTTGACTGAGTCCACATGGTCTCCTTATCCAGTCACCCATTTGGCCTCCTGGAAGTGCTCCCAGGTCTCCAGATCTCTCCTGGAACTTGCTCATAAAAATATCACTTGTATCCAGTCGCATCAGCCTTCTTTGATGCTCCTCCTTGACCGCTTCTCCTTGATCTGGATCACAATTAGATCAGAGTCTCCTCCTGGTACCTTGTCTGACTTCAGGCCCAACTCTTGAAGTCCTCCTTGCTTATCTGTGCCTACTGGGCTTCCCTGCAAGTCCACCCACAGTTATATGGGTCATCTGGCCACATCTTTGACCACTTCAGCTTTATTCAAGGCTAAGCCATCCAGTTCACATCAGATCTCCATCAGATGTTCACCAGAACCCCTGGCTCTCCTGCCAGCATCCAGACAAGTCCCTAGCACCTCTGTGTGTCCTTGGGCATATCCTGATGCATCCTCGTCATCGAGATCAAGCTTTCCTTGACTTCACTAGAACTTCCAGATCATCTCCTGATCTTGGCTCCAATTAGAACTCTTTGATCTTTACATTAGACTCAAAGCCAACTGTCCTTCATTGCTCCAGGAATTCCCCTGGATGCTCCTCAGTCCCCTCCGGTCTCCCTTGCCACCTCAAGGCTCCCTGATCCATATCTGGCACCTTCCAGATATGTCTCCTTCTCATACCTGTCATATATGGCTATTCACCATGTGTATCTTTGATCTGATCACTTCTAGACTGCGTCTAGAAGTTCCCTGAACCTGCTCCGACCCATCCGGACCTTTCCTGATGTGTCTCCGCTTCCCTGACATCCAGATCTCCTCCTACCCCCAGATCTCCTTCTAGTCCCCTGGATTCTTCCTGGCACTCTCAATGTGGTTCCCACTTGATCTCCAGCACTCTCCGAACATCCCAGGCTCACTCCTGTCGCTGCCTCATCAACGTCACAGTACTCCACCAAGATATCACTGATTGATCATCAGAACCTCCTTCTGCTTCCTGATTATCTTCCATATGGTCAGGAACCTTCTTATTGCGCATCTGGCTTACCAGCCAATGCTTGTCTTTGTCCCTGGGCATCTCCTAATGGTGCTCCATGCACTTTCCTGTGCCCTTCTCACACAGGAACTTCTAGTCTGCCTCATGGCAATCTAGATCTCCAACAGATCTCATCAAGTCACATCTGATTATTATCAGATGTTCCTCTGGTCCCTTGTGCATCTTGATGGTGCCTTTCCAGTAACTTGGCTGCGCTTGCTCCAACAGCAAGTCTTCTTCTAGATTTATCACACCCTCTGGGTGTTCCTCCTCTCTTGGTCTCCATTTCCTTGATCTCTCTGTTTCTCCTTGATCTCTTGTACTACAGATATTCCTCTTCGTCTCTCTGTCTCTCCTCTCTGCCTATATGGTGTATTCCTAGCCATTCCTGGTATTTTCCCTTTTATCTCAGTCTTCTCCTGATCTAGATTCTTAACTCATTCTCACCTCATGGTTGTATTCCTATTCTGTCTTGCTTCCTTAATACGATCCATGTTCCCCCTTTACCCTAGATTCCTTATCTCTGACTCAGTCTTATCTTGTTCCATTCTTGCTATCTCTGACTCATCTCTTATCTGGTACATTGCCTCCTTGATTCCTTTCTTGGATATTCCCTGTACTATATAAACCCCTAGCACTCCAGCCATATACCTTAGCTTTAGTCTCCCTTAATCATAGGCTTGATCTTCAGCCTCTGCTCCAGCTCCCTGAGGTTGTCACCAAGTCCTTTTATATCTCCAATATCCTGGCATAGCCATATGGTGTGCATCCTTGATGAGTCCTTCATTGGACTTCACTCTTTTCACATTGATCATATTCATGCAAGTGTGCTGATAGAATATCCAGTCATTCCAGAACTCGTCTTGCCCTGGAGGCCAAGTCTCCTAAGGGCTGCACTCCACCCTACTTGGGTGAAGTGTAACAGGAACCAAGGAGCAATTCAAATGACTTCGCCATGTGGCACAAGATGATGTATTTATAAACCTGCATCATTGTCATGATGGACCACTTGGCATTTGCAAGCTCAGTCTCACCACAAACGCTAAGCACTTTCTTATCATGAACTATACTATGAAGCGATTAGCGGAAATGGACAACAAATACCATCACAATGTACACAGAAATCAACTGGTTTAAGGGGACCAGATCCATGGTAGTATCAGCATTGATAGTGAACAGATATTCATAGAATGTAGAGTTGACACCAATTACACAATACATCTCAAGTTGCAGGGAGTTCATTGGAAAGTTGAAAAGGACCTATCCAATCCTCACATGTGAGACTTGGCATCATTCAACAAAAAGACTTACCTTATTTAAGAAATGCATGATAACCATCTGGGAATCTCGCTTTCCTCTATTGCCCAGATGTGATCTTTTCATTGGCTTCTTGACCTTGATGACTATGAGATAAGGCACAACATGACCAGAGCACTCACATAACCCAGAGTACACCTTGCCCATATTGTGTTACTGAGCGCCCTCATCCTATGAGACAAAGCTCAATGGTTCAGGGTTGTAATTAGGATCTGCACCTAGAATATCCAGAATGATACAGGGTGTTATGATTTATCCTCCATCTGTATTTCGTTTTCCTGTTAAGCCTATATTCAGACTTATATTTCTTTCGCAATAGTCACTCGTATACTCTCATGACTATTGTATCGGTATTTTGGTTCCTTCACTTTTACTCATCTCACCTGACTCATTGCCTTCCACTGACTGATATATCAGTCAGCATTACTCATATATGCTTACCCTCCATTTCTCATTTTGTACTATACAGGTCTGCCCTCAACTTCATCTTTATGTATATAAACTCCTTGACAAGTTCTCTGTACTCTAGCTTAGTTCTCCCTTGTATTTTCCAGAATACATACTCTCTCTTCATGCTAGCTTCCAGGCACTCTTTTTCGTCTGGTCTTCTAGTCAACTAGTCCTCATCCTACTATTGAGTGTATGCTATCTCGAACTATCTCGAACCCTTGATCCTAGGGTTATTCAGTACTTGGTTCTTGCCTTACAAGGGCTATGCTCCTACCTACCTGGTCAAAGCATAACAAAAGAACTAAGCACCATCTGACGCGACTAGCATTGTTCTAGATCGCCCATCATTCACCCAAACTGATACTCTGACTGGCGACATCACCAAGATTCCCCAGCACCCTCAACCACTTCCAACTCTTCAGAAGAAACTCCAACTGATCCTAACGAGCCTCTCACATAGGAAAATCCAGATACACAAGAATTAACAGCACAACTCGAATGATCCCTGGTAATCCCTCAGATTCCCACTCCATCCAGTTCAACCCCGCAACCTCAAATCAGAAGAATATTTTTTCCTCCACCAACAATACCACCTGTGCCCATCATGTCCAACACCACTGCTCAAAACCAACAGAACTTCGCCTTGGCACCCCCAAGAATTTTGATGGCTCCTATTCCAGAGCTCTCCCATGGCTTCATTCTGTTCAACTATACCTCACTGTAAATGACAAATTATATGACACACCAAACAAACAAATCGCCTATGCTCTATCATTCATGAGAAAGGGCACCGCCCTTCCTTGGGCAGATAAGTTTAGAAAGGCTAAACTAACAAGTGGAACTTTCACTCTCAGAGCATGGGCGGACTTTGAAAAAGACTTTAAAATGGCATTTGAAAATGTGGATATCAAAGGCGAGTCTCTAGCCTGGCTGGCAAAAGAACGCATCTACAAAAATTGCTCGGGTGGATATAACCTCACCTTACAAAAATACATCACTATCTTCCAGAACAAAGTAGCTATCACTGGGTTCAGTGATGATCAAGTCCTGATCAATTACTTTGCCTCTGATATCCCCGTCTCTCTTATGCACTGCATTCACACAATGGAAAAAGTCCTTGACAAAATCATGGAGTGGTATGCAAAAGCTGCTCATTTTGCCAGCGTTGAAGAAAGAGCCATTGAAATTGCTGCCCAACACAAACATGGCAATACTATTTATTTCTCGACCTTTACTTCTTGGTCACAGCCAACTCGGGATCCAAATGCTATGGACGTAGACATCATTTGTCTCAAGAAACTTACCCCGGAGAAAAGAGAACATTGCATCAGGAAAGAACTTTGCTTAGCTTGCTGAACAAAAGGACGCATGGCACATCAATGCCTGAACAAATTCAGTCACCCTCAAGTACCCTCAAAAGACATAAAAAGGGTAGAAGAACCAATGACTTCTATCCAAGAACTTCAGGATGATGAAACAGTTGGAAGAGTCTGCTTGGATTTTTAAATGGAGAAATGCCAGCAACGCACATTTTTCTTTCTCTCAACTTTTCATGTAACTCTGTACCAATAGCTATGAAGTCAATGTGCATCCCCATTTAGCTTTTGGTACCTACAGACATGATCAAAGCCATTGCCACTTCTGCACTTGTCAATTCCGAAGCACAAATATCCTGTCTTGACTGGGCATTCGCCTGAAAACATAAACTTTTTCGAACCTGACTTCCACAACCAGTAACTATAAGGAATGTGGACGCTTTCACTAACAAGAATGGACTTATCAAGTTCAAGACCATTCTCTTTGTCAATGTCAATGGCTATGTACAAAAAGTCGAGTTCTACCTTATGAACTGTGGCAAAGAAACAGCCATCCTTGATTTTCCTTGGCTCATAACTGTAAATCCCATCATTGATTGGGAAAAGAAGACACTTGACATCCCAGCAATCTCTGACCAGTCTGCAGACATAGTCACAGCTCACGAACAGGAAAAACAATGGCGACTAGAACTCTATAACCTCTGAAAACCCAATTACTCCATGCCCCCATCACAACATCTCCATGTTGATGCTCTCGTTGATGAACATCTCTTCGGATATCTTAATAGGACCGAAGATGACGTACTTTGTGCCAACATTGCCCTTGCTCGTGATATGGTATATCTTAAACCTCTCCATACTCTTTCTCGAATAGTCCTAGCCAACAGGCAATTTATCCCCAATCCAGCATTAATCTGTGCAGCGTTAACTACCTCTACCAACTTGGCAATCCAGGCCAAGAAACAAGAAATCTCCCTGCCAGATCACTACCAAGACTTTGTCAACATCTTTTCAGATGAAAACACTCTGCTCCCTTCTTCAACAGACTGCGATCATGAGATCAACTTCATAGAATCCTTTGTGCTGAAAATCAGAAAACTATATCCTTTAATGCAGATGAATGAAAGGCACAGGATGAGTTCTTAGACGAAAATCTTAAATTAGGCAAAATATGACCATCAACCTCTCCACAGGCTGCTCCTTTCTTCTTTGTTAAAAAGAAAGACAGAAAGTTATGACCAGTTCAAGATTACAGATATTTAAACGAACATACCATCCATGATGGCTATCCCCTTCCTCTTATCTCAGATCTCCTTGATAAACTAAAAGATGCCAAAATCTTCATGAAGTTTGACATTTGATGGGGTTACAACAATATTCGTATCAAGGATGGACATCAATGGAAAGACACCTTTATCACACATTGCAGACTCTTTGAATCTGTTGTTATGCCTTTTGGCCCAAAAAACGCTTCCGCTAAATTTCAATGTTTTATGAACAAGGAATTCAGAGACCTAATTGCTGAAGGGCGAATCGTTATCTACATGGATGACATTCTCATATTTTCCCCAGACCAACAAACTAACAATGAAACAACTCGACGAGTCCTCCAACGTATGTGAGAACTCAACCTTTGCCTTCAATTTCAGAAGTGCTTGTTCAACTCGGAGCAGGTCAAATATATAGGCATGATTGCCAAACCCGGATCCCTTGCAATGGACCCAGTCAAACTCAGAGGCATCAGATCCTGGCCCACCCCTACAAAGCCAAAGGATGTACATTTCTTTCTAGGCTTCGCTAACTTCTACTGGCGTTTTATCAATGGATACTTGGATATTGCTCACCCCCTTTTTGACCTCACCAAAAAGGATCACCCCTGGTTATGAACTGGGTAGGTCAGAGCATAGCCTTAGAAGAACTGTGACTGTGGGCTAGGCAAGCAACAAGACAGTCGCAAGATCTGAGGTATCTGTGAAGCGTCCACTCAGTGGTAGGACAAAGTCCAGCATGCTCGATGTCAACTTGGAAGAGAACAAGTTGGAGTAAGCAAACTTGGTATTATCCAAGGAGAACTAAACTAAAGTACAAGTACTGCAATGTAAGTTGATATAGGTATAGTATTAGAGCATGGGCCAGAAGAGAAAGAGGAAAGCATAGGGAAGACCGGGCTATCAGATGACTGATGACCAGCCCATGAGTAAACTGGATGACCAGATGGGTGGAGCCTGCTTCGGCAGGTACAATACCAATGTAGTCCAATATAAGTATCATAAAGGAAAGTATAAGTCTGATATCGGAGTAAGATTGAAAGGATCGGAAAAAGAGAAGAAATCGTAACATTACCCCCCTGTTACCTTCCTAGCTCTGCAACGGAATTAGTCCAACCCTCGGTATTTTCCGCATGGAGATCCAGTGATGTTCGAAATGGCAAGGTTATCGAGCCCATCGTCAGATGGGGGAGGAGAGGGTGACCGGACTGGGTGACAATCATTCCAGCAATGCGATAAGGGATAGGGGCATGAATGATGAGCTCCCCGTGCAGTGGCGGTACGAAACCCAACGGGTGAAATTGGGAGCCCGAAAGTAACAGTGGCCCTTCGGGAAGCATCAGAGCGACAGAATTGTTAAGAGGAGGAGGAGGAGGAGGACAATGAAGTTGACCTCAGAGTAGTTCAGTGGAGGGAACAATGGTTGGTGCGGTAGCCTGGGGCCCATCTGAGGCAATGAAAGCATTGGTAAATCCGACAATCTACCTGCATGTGTCCTAGTCTATGGCACTGGTAGCACACCTGGTTATAACGGGGGTGGTTGGCCAGAGAGGTTCAAAACTGTTGTTACCACTCCACCATGCATCGGTGCAGACTAAGAGTCATTCTTCATCGGAGTGCAGAGGGGTAGACGAGGTGGAGGGTGTAGCAGGGGTATCAGAGAGCCATGTGGCAAGGGAGGGTTTCTGCCCCATCTCCTGGCAATATCAGTCAACGTCGAGGAGGAACTCCATAAGATGGAGCTCATGCATTGTGGTAACTGCATTTGGCTTCATGGCTCTTCTAATGTAAAGCAGCCATTGTCCGTGCCTCGCAGTTCATTCATCTTGGAAGAGAATATTGCCCATGGTAAGGATGGAGGTGCCTTGGAGGTAGAGCATGTACAGGGAATGGGCAGCGGAGTCAGGCTCTATGTGAGCATCTAAGGTGGTGGTGTATCAGGAGTCCTCCATTATTTGGTCGTAAGCTATGGAGCGTATGACTCCAGCGATGGGCTCTCTGGTTTGTAAAGCGATACAAGGGGTTTCTATGGAGTGAATGGCGGGGCAGGCATCTGGAGTTCCATTGCACTTCGGCCTCCTCATTCCAGGTGGTGATGGGGGTGCGAGCTTGTGGGGGAGAGTGAGTAGACAGTTCCTTAGCAAATGCTTCTATAGTGGCAGTGGTGACAATGGGGGTGACTGGTCAAGTGGATGAAGGAGACAGAGCGGAGGATCGGGTGAGGTCGGAGAGTGAGGAGAGGGAAATGGTGGAGGCGTTTGCAGACATGTGGTTGCATAGATTTTTAGGCAGTTGTCTGTGTACCTTTCTAGGTTCTGAGTCATTTCTTATAGTTACTGAGGAGGGTTCGTGTGTGGTGGAGGTCTTTTTGTTTTACCCATGAATCTTCTT
>JBBPKM010000656.1:0-12821 GCA_038089255.1 Austroboletus rostrupii | reverse complement strand
AACCCCCGGGGCGACAGAACTGGATCCCCAGTCTTGAAGTCCTGGATCTTTCCTCCAAAGTTTAGGGATTTTCATCCCCTCTAAAGAAGTCCTCTCTAAGTCCTTGTCCTAGTCAGGGTAGTCAACCCCTATTAGCAAGGCCAGGTGTTAGACTCCACCTGCAAGTCATCAACGATAAGCCCTTGGTGCCAAAGCCCAAGGTGACACTCTAAAGGCCCTGCAAAGACATGTTTTGGTGCTGACATTCGGGCCTTAACACTTGGAGTGTTTCAAAAAGTACTACACATGTAATTTGTTATGCTTCGACCAGGTAGGTAGGAGCATAGCTCTTGTGAGGACAAAAACCAAGTGCCAGATAACCCTAGGGTTGAGGGTTCGAGATAGTTCGGGATAGCGTCCACTCAATAGTAGGACGAGGACTATAGGAATCCAGATTGTTACGTTTCTTCTATCGAATCATCACGGACCTCTCTTTTCTTACTACGATGCCCCTATCGGACTACTTCGGCATCGTATCTGCCGTCGCAGATTCCCTTCCTCTTCGTCATCTGTATTACTACACGACTGCGCCTTACTCATTCCACAGCCCAGTCATCACTCTTATTTCCTTTCTGTACGCCTGGTCTGTGCTCCGCGATTATACCTATTTCTATCGCGCGTAGTATACATTGTGCTTTAGTTTAGTTCTCCCTTGGTTAATACCAAGTGTCCTCTTAGCTCCACAACGTTCTCGTCCGTTGTGATCATCGAGCACCTAGTCCTCGTCCTACTCTTGAGTGGACGCTCTCTTGTGCTACTATACGACGACCTCCCCACAGAGGTCTTGACACGAGCCACCTTCCACAGGGGCTATTTACGTCTACGCCTGGCATTTGGTTCATCCAGGGCTACGCTTGCGTCCTACCCGGAACAAGCGTAACAAAAGAACTAAACTCTATCGCCGCGACTAGTATCATCTAGCTCGCCCACCATATCGTTCAACCGTTTTAGTTGGCGGAATCGGCAGGACTCCCCTGCACCCTCTACTGCATCCGACGTCTCGGGAGAAGTACCAACTGATCCCGACGAACCTATTGATACCGACACCCTCGGTCTACGAGAACTCGAGCAGCAACTTAGTAGCTCTCTTGTCATACCGCGCGCAGAGACCCCGCCAAGTCCTACGCCCCAACCGCAAGCAGGAAGGATCTTCAACTTCCCGCCGATAAACGTCACACCCGCAATGTCGAACACCGCCACTGCCCCTGTTAAACCAACGGAGCTGCGCCTCGGCACTCCAGAAGACTTCGACGGCTCCTATGCTAAGGCCGTACCTTGGCTAAGGACAGTACAAATGTACTTGGCAGTCAACGACAAGTTATACGACTCGCCAAATAAGCAAATCGCCTACGCCCTCTCATTTATGAAGAAGGGGACCGCCCTAACTTGGGCCGCCACATTCCGAGAATCCAAGCTCACCGCAGGTACCTTCGACCTCGGGACTTGGAAAGACTTTGAGGAAGGATTTCGATCGTCATTCGAGAACGCCGATATCAAAGGAGACTCACTCGCGTGGCTAGCCCGCGAAAGACTCTCAAAGAATCGCAACGGTGGATACAACCCAGCCTTGCAAAACTATATCGCCCAGTTCCAGAGTAAAGTCGCCCTTACCGGCATTACAGATGACCAGGTACTCATCAGCTACTTCGCGATGGGCATCCCGGTACCCCTTATGCAGCGCATCCAATCTATGGAAAAAGTCCCAACTACGGTAAAAGATTGGTACGCTAAAGCTACCCACTTTGCAGGGGTAGAAGAAAGGTCATTAGAAATCGCGCGAGATCGCGGGCGAGGAAGCAACCCGTTCACTCCGCCCTACCAACCTCGGCAACCTCAGACGCGCGACCCAAACGCTATGGACGTTGACGCCGTCTCCGTCAAACGATTAACGCCGGAAGAAAGGGAACGTTGCCGAAAAGAAGGTCTATGTTTCCTCTGCCGAAAGAAAGGACACTCTATACGGACTTGTCCCAACAACACGCAACCACGCAAAACTCCACCACCGCGTACAATCCGCAAGGTGGAAGAAGAAGAAGTCCGCGCCCATATTACGGAGATGCAGAACGACGAAACAGTCGGAAAACTCAATCTGGGTTTTTAAACCGGAGAACACCCGCTACGCATGTTTCTCCTCTCGATATTTCATGTAACAATGTATCAGTACCAATCAAGGCAATGAGAATCCCGGTTCAAATTATGATGCCGCTTGACATGAATATCAAAGCCGTAGCCACCACCGCACTGGTAGACTCAGGAGCCCAGGTCTCCTGCATCGACTGGGAGTTCGCTCGCACTAGAGGACTACCCAGAATCCGCCTCCCTGTCCCAGTCACTATCCGCAACGTCGATGCCTCCGCCAATAAGAATGGAAGCATCAAATTCAAAACGAAGCTGTTCATCAACGTCAACAGCTTCGTGCGAGAAACCGAGTTCTACCTAATGAACTGCGGAAAAGAAACTATGATCCTTGGATTCCCCTGGCTCACTGCAGCAAATCCGGAGATAGATTGGAAGAAGAAGACGCTACGCGTCCCGAAAGAATCAGATCAGTCGGCGGAACTCGTAGCAGCGCATGAAAAAGAAAAAGAGCGAAAGGCACAGTTATACGAACTAAGGAGACCTCGTCCACAAGAACGGCATATCCAGGTAGACGCCCTAATGGATGAACATTTATTCGGGTATCTCGGAAGAACAGAAGACGACGTCCTCTGTAGCACCATCTGTCTAGCAAGGGATATGGCACACCTTCGCCCCCTCCGAACTCTCTCTAGAACGATCCTTGCCCAAGGGCGATTCGTCCCAAACCCTGCTCTCACGTGTGCCGCCCTCACCACCTCTACGGATTTAGCAATGAACGCCGAAAAGAAAGAAGTAACGCTACCAGTCCAATACGCCATGTTCGCCGACATCTTCTCGGATGAGGATACCCCGTTACCCCCGTCGCGAGACTGTGATCATGAGATAAATCTCACCGACACCTTCGTGCCAAAGATTGGAAAGCTGTATCCACTGACCGCAGAAGAACGCGCCGCCCAGGATGCCTTCCTAGATGAAAACTTAGCTTCTGGAAAAATCCACCCCTCCACATCCCCGCAAGCAGCGCCGTTCTTCTTTGTCAAAAAGAAAGACGGCAAGTTACGCCCTGTCCAGGATTACAGATACCTCAACGACCACACCATCCGCGACGCTTACCCGTTACCCCTAATCTCCGACCTCCTAGACAAACTGCGTGGGGCGAAGGTCTTCACAAAAATGGATATACGCTGGGGATATAACAACATCAGGATCGCCGATGGACATCAGTGGAAAGCTGCGTTTATCACCCCTAGGGGTTTGTTCGAACCCGTCGTTATGCCCTTTGGTCCGAAGAATGCTCCCGCGACCTTTCAACGGTTTATGAATAAGGAATTTCGCGACATGATCGCCGAAGGGAAGATCGTCGTCTATATGGACGACATCCTCATCTTTTCCAAAAATCAGGAAGATCACGACGAAACTACGCGAAGGGTGCTCCAACGGATGAGGGAACTCGGCCTTCGCCTCCGGCTCGCTAAGTGTACCTTCAACGCCGAATCGGTCGAATACTTGGGAATGGTAGTCAAACCGGGGGAACTCGCTATGGACCCCGTGAAGCTCGAAGGGATCGCCTCCTGGCCAACCCCGACAAAACCAAAGAAAGTACGCTCGTTCCTTGGTTTTGCCAACTTCTATCGACGATTTGTCCCGCATTACTCGTTTATTGCCCGACCCCTCCTAGATCTTACAAAAAAGGATCACCCCTGGTCTTGGACTAATGAATGCGACACCGCGTTTCAAACAATGAAGGATATCTTCACATCCCAGCCGGTACTCCGTATGCCGGATCAAACCAAACCCTTTGCCATCGCCACCGACGCTTCGAAGTTCGCCTCGGGAGGGATCCTCCTACAACAAAATGAAAACGCGGAGTGGCAACCGTGTTCATACTTATCCCAAACTTTCTCCCCTATGGAACGAAATTATGATATTTACGATCGAGAACTTCTCGCAGTCCTCCGAGCTCTGGCCGCATGGCGACATTATCTCATGGGATCCGTCGAACCGGTTACCGTCTTTACAGACCATAAAAACCTTACCTACTTCAAAACTCCTCAGGCACTATCCCGTCGACAAGCTCGATGGATGCTTTTTCTAGCCGATTATGATTTACGAATCCACCACGTACCCGGATCCCAGTTGGCCGGACCGGACGCCTTGTCGCGACGAGCAGATCGCTGCCCCGACGACTCGACGGATAATACAGAAGTCACCCTCCTACCCCCCTCACTATTCGTTAATCTCATCGACATCGCCCTTCACAATCGTATCTCGCAATCCTCAACAGCGGACCCCCTCGTCCTCTCCACATTACAGTCCACCCAGGAAAACCTCCCAACACACCTTCGTTCCCGCCTCGCTGACTGGCAACATCGCGATGGAATTCTCCTTTATCAAGGCCGCGTCTACGTACCTCCTGACGTTACCCTACGATGATCAATCCTCCAAAAATACCACGACCATGCCACAGCGGGCCACCCGGGCTATCTCAAAACACGTCAGCTGGTCTCCCAAGACTTCTGGTGGCCCGGCCTCGCCGCCTTTGTTCGCACTTACGTGGCCGGTTGCCGACTGTGCCAACAATGTAAAACCAATACGCATCCAACGGTTCCTCCTCTTACCCCCATCCCGTCAACCTGTACTCGCCCCTTCCAACAGATCTCCTGTGACCTCATCACCGGTCTTCCCGTGTCTAACGGATATGACGCCTTATTGGTCGTGGTCGACCATGGGCTTACAAAGGGGGTAATTCTATGCCCCACCACGAAGACAGTCTCCGCCGAAGGAGTGGCCCAACTGTTCTTTCACTCGGTATATCGACGTTTCGGGCTATACGACAAAATCATCTCCGATAGAGGACCTCAATTCGCCTCGACATTCGCCAAAGAGTTAGGACGACTCCTCAATTACAAATTAGCCCTGTCTACGGCATACCATCCGCAGACGGACGGGGAAACAGAGCGGGTCAATCAGGAAGTAGAAACCTACCTACGGATCATTTGCGGAGATCGCCCTACGGATTGGACAGACCTCCTCACTACGGCGGAATTCGTCCACAACCACCGACCCCATTCAGTAACTGGGAGATCCCCGTTCTATTTATGCATGGGTTACGAACCAACCGCCCTTCCGACGGTGCTATCACCAACGGATCTCCCGGCAGTACAAGTCCGATTAGAACAATTGCAAAAAGATAGAAACGAAGCATTAGCCGCGCACGATCTAGCCCGACAAGTCATGATTAAACGAACGAGACAGAAATTTGTCCCGTTCAAAGTCGGAGAACAAGTCTGGTTGGAAGCCCGGAATCTCCAAAGAAACGTTGTCAATCCCAAATTCGCAGCAAAGCGAGAAGGACCGTTTAAAATAACGCAGGTACTGTCCCCGATTGCTTATCGGATACACCTACCCCCGGTATGGAAGATCCACGATGTATTCCATGCGTCGCTCCTCACGAGGTACATGGAAAACTCCACCTACGGACGCAATTTCCCTACGCCACCCCCTGAGCTGATCGCCGGAGAAGAGGAATACGAAATTGAGAAAATATTGCGCCATCGCGGACGTCCGTCGGCGCGATCGTATCTGGTCCGATGGAGAGGATACCTGCCGGAAGAGGACTCCTGGGTTGAAGAAGCGAACCTAGGAAACGCACAGACCCTCCTAAAAGATTATAAAAAGAGAGTCCAAGGACGAAAGTAACTCAGAATTCACCATGACTACCCCTACAAGCCCCTCGGTCTCCATCTCCACTCTATCCAGCCTTACTCGCTCCACAGCACCGTCCCCGACATCCTCCCGTGCACACACCCCCATAGTTACAGCAGAAGCCGTAGAGCAACTCGCCCGCGAACTATCTAACGCCTCTCCCGTTCCCCTACCACGTCCCCCCATCATCACCGACGCCTGGGGTCCCCATGCCTGGGAATCCCGCCCCTCACCACCGCCTACCACCCCCGCGGTTCGAGCTGTCTCCGTACCACGAGAGGCCCAACGATGGAAAGCCCCTATCGATGGGGTAATCCGCGTTATCGCGTATGAACAAATCTTAGACGACTCCCGTTACGCCCGAGCCATAGATGCCCACCTTGAACCAGACTCGGCGGCTCACGCGCTATACATGGCGTATCTCCAAGTATCGTCCCTCGTCACCACCAGCAACCGACTCCTAGAATCAGCCGACACTGCCATCGAGGCGCGCCGACTCCTCCATACAGCTACCGAGCTAAAGCAACGGCTCACCACGGCCATGCATGAGCTCGATCTCACAAAATTCTACCTAGATATTGATCGATACGCCCAGGAGGTGGGGACACTCCCGTCCCTCATCAGCAGGTTGTCAGATTCGCCGTCAACTCCGTCGGCCTCCTCTCGGGAATTAACGGTCGAAGAAGAAACGTATTTACAACGAGTGGATGCGTGGTGGACGGGGAACGACGGACGGAACCCACTACCAGGGAACCACCCGCGCTACAACCAGGCGTGTTTTTCATGCCATCGGCTCAATCATCTACAGGTCAATTGCGACGTCTATCAGTGTGCCTCGTGTCTTCGATGGGCACCAGGACACCGCATGTCACAATGCCCACTACGACGCCCCCCCCCTCGACAATCGTCATCCTCGTCCTCATCCTCCCAGCAGTCACAGCGTTCCTTTCGAACCGCTGCCAGACGGACCACCGCTAGTTACGACTTGCCTCCACCATCCCCTCGGATTCCAACCTCCGGTATTCGTACCAGGGGTACTCCGCGTACTCGACCCCACGCCGGTCCATATGCACGACGACTTACCTCCCCAGTCCGTCAACCCGCCCGTCGATCCCCGTCTCCAGTGGACGATGTCTGGGACGATACGGCCTATGCCAACGTCACTGGGTCCCCTGTCGGAAGCAACCGCGGACTTGCTTAGAATGTTCGAGGCAGGGGCCTGAACGTTGCAACGGGGGTAATGTTACGTTTCTTTTGTTTGCCTCTATACGGACTACATTTTTCCTTTCGCGATGCCTCTATCGGACTACTTCGGCATCGCGCCTGCCGCCGCAGATCCCCACCCTTTCGTCATATGTATTACCATGCGACTGCGCCTTATTCATTTCATAGCCCAGTTGTCGCCCTTTATTCCCTTTCTTACATCTGGTCTGTGCTCCGCGACTATACCTATTTCTATCGCGTGTAGTATACGTTGTACTCTAGTTTAGTTCTCCCTTGGTTAATACCAAGTGTCACCTTTGCTCTGCAACGCTCTCTTTCGTTGTGATCATCGAGCATCGAGTCTTCGTTCTACTCCAGAGTGAACGCTTCCTCGTGTTACTATACGACGACCTCTCCACAGGGGTTGTACTACGAGCCACCTTCCACAGGGGCTATTTACGTCTACGCCTGGCATTTGGTTCATCCAGGGCTACGCTTGCGTCCTACCCGGAACAAGCGTAACACAAGACATCAATGATAAGCCCTTGGTGCCGAAGCCCAAGGCGACACTCTAAAGTCCCTACGAAGACGTGTTTTGGTGCTGACGTTCAGGCCTTAGCACTTGGAGTGTTTCAGCCTTACCTTTGGCTTGATATTTGGAGTGTTTCAGCAGTGGTTTGTCTGACTTGGCAAGCATATTAGCTATAAAGTTGTTGATGACTTGTGAAAGGAATTTCACCCAATAAAGCACATTTGCTTCATAGTAGAGTTTTATTGATTCAACCTTAGCAGGAAGATGCTTGAATAGTAGAGTGGATTGGCCAGGTTGCAAATTTGATGGCATGGTTCCAATAGGAGCTGTTCTAGAATAGATATAGGAACATTTTATAATGATGGTGTCACATGCCTTTGCTCCAATGCCAGACTCCCTGAGTATTGAGAGAAGGAGCCTTGCAATGTGGGCTGATTTGAATGTGCCAGCACCAACAAATGCATCTGGCATTGAACTTAATCAAAGCTGGCCCAGATGCATTATAGCAGTCATGGGATCAACATTGAAGGCATAGTAACAAGGATCCTTAAGAATAAGCTTGATGGAGATGGTTGGAATGAGATAGAAGTTGATGGCATATAGTAGATATTAGTTTTGAGAACTATAAAACACTATAACTTAAGTTGCATGACTTTACCAGTATGACATTGAACATACCTTTGGATATATCTAGATCCATTGATTCTCTAGCTGTTATGACCCTATTTTTCCTATATTTTCTACTATTTTTCCTGATTTATTACATGGACATTGAAGGAACTTAGAATTGTTTCGCTATTTTGCTTATCTAATGCTTACTTAATCAGGGTTATTCCCAGGGGAATCCCCTCCCTTATGTTTCACACTCATGCTTCTTTTATATATCCATATGGAGATAGAAGCCCTCATGGCATGCTTCCTTTCTTCTCTTCCATTCTTATGCTTCCCTTCTTTATGATAGAACCATGCCTCATACTTTTTATCTCTGACTCACAGATAGTTATTTATACCATTGGCCAATCTTAGATATGGACCAAACATATATATACTTTAAAATAGTATATAAATTCCCAGAGTGACAGGATTGGCTTCCTAGTTCTGAAGTCTTGGAGATTTCCCTCTAAGCAAAGTCCCCTTCTCTCTAAAGGTTGCTAAGTCACTGCAACCAAAGCTTTATTCTTAATTTTATAGAACCATCCTTTGGCCTTTAAAGTTGAGATGTTTCACCAGCTTTTAAAGCTTTATAGAGACTCTTTTAATTGATCCACTCTTGGATTAGAGGCTGCTTCACAGGTAGAGACTAGGCTGTGACACCCGAGTAACTTCAATAATGTTTGTTGGCTTGTTTGATGTCCACTGGTGCCACCTCACTGAATTGAGTAGTTCCTGGTGCCAAAATTTATATTATACATATAGTATAGTCAAAATTTTAACCACCATGGCAATGACATTCACTAACCTTAATGATGAACTTATCAGATAACATAATTTCTGGATTACCAATCATAATATCAGCAACATTGGCAAAAGCAGCTTTGACTGGAAAAAGTTTGTCAGGGAGATTGATACTACTGGCAGATTGTAGTGGCTGTAGCATGTCCAAGTCAATAGAAGTACTATAAGAAGAACTTGAAAATCTGGCCAATAGCCCAATATGAACAATTTGGTCAACTTTAGGAAACATTACAGCTTGTAGTAGACTTATGATGTGGTGGTGATGTTACAACAGCCTTATGACTCTTGCCTCTAATTTACATATAACCCTTGGCTGAGTTTGGCACACTGGCAAGCTGTAACACATTCTGGTTGATAAAATCTTCATATTCCATCCATTGGCTATGGGAGACAACAAAAAAAATAGAAAATGACTGTGATTTAAATATGGGAAGAGGTTGTCCACCACCAGCTTTGCTCTTTTCTTTGCTGGGATGAAGACAATTGTTATAAAAGCAGCCCTGTGGCTTGATTAGATGGTTAATGATATCCACCCAAGCTTTATCACACACAACAAATTTATCCATACACCAAGGAAACTCTGGGCAGAATGCAATGATGAGAGGATCAAGTGTGTGATGTGCTATTGCAACCAATCATGCACCTGAAATATGGGCATCAATGTCTTTTTTTTCCTTTAATGATGTTCTAGATATAGATTAGTTAGTATTATTGCACTGTGCTGGCACCATAGAACTATTAATTAAATATACCCCAAATGCTTCACTTGGTTTACAGGACTATTTCACCACCTATAAATTAGATCTAGTCAAACAACATCATGCTAACCAATTCTAGCACTGCATTCTGGTCAGCAGATGTCAATGACATCTGGGCAGTGGATTAACATGACAAGTGGCTTTGGTTTGGCCTTGCACTTTACACTGGGATAGAACCATTTTTAGGAAGAATTTTATGGATGAAAGTATGGCATTCTAACTGCAATCTGCAGCTCATTCTTTCCTACTATCTTGAAATGGCAGCTTTATTTGGCTGTGAGTACCATAATTCATGCATGCCTGAGTCCTTTATCAAACAAGTGTCTTATTCTGATTTATTTGCAGTCATACCTATGATAACTTAGAGTGACCCAGATACCAAGAATTTTGGCATTACAAATGCTCAAACTATCCTTTAGCAAATGCATAATTCAACACTCCAGGGCTATGTTCAACACTGCTGGATGTGACACAAGAAAAACATTATGCTTGAGATTGCTTGGTCACAACTTTGATGCTGCTTCACATCTGGATTTGAGCAACTGCTTGAGATTGGTGTAAGGTCAGAATTGTATGATCCTGACAATATCTTATAACTGTACACTTAACTTATGTTTTGATGAAGTCATGCCAGCATGCTAACAAGTTGTGACACTGACACTATTGTAGCATAGTTTTCCATTGGGTGTTTATTCCATGGCTGCAAACAGAACTTAACAGTTACATGCAGCATATAAACCTTACTTGGAAGCACCATGACCAAAACAAGGTAAGTGCAACCAATCACAAGGATGTCATTCTAAGTCCAATTAATGTGTTATAAAGGTCCTTCCTCATGGATTGCTCCAACTGATTCACAAGTCTTCAACTGACTATGGTGTACTTGATTTCAAGATATGTACTTGCCCTAGTAGCCAGCTTCTCTTAGGACTGACCCTACTACAGAGGATGACTATCGATGCTTCTAGCCTTGATAAAGTCTGGGCACTCTATATTAATGCTGCTCACCTGGTTTTTGACCTTGTACCACCATCATTGAGTGTATTCATTAAGAGTTGCGGCAATCAGCTTGGACATCCAACTATTGACCAGACTTTATTATGGACCATTTATGTAGCATTACTTTGTACTCTACAAGCTCATCAACATGCTACACTCAAAATTGTGCTCTTTGATGTTGCAACAAATGAGCCTGCAGTCAGCTCAAATAATCTTCCATTGATACCAGATCTTGATGATCTCCCTGTAAATGAAGATGGATATATGGGTGGCATTGGTAATGGAATGGGCTTTTGTAAATAGTACTTGGGCACTCAATTCACAATCTAATAATTATTTTGCAAGAACTTGAGCACCATCAAGCTTTGAATACCCTCAAGGAAGAAGATTTGGACCTGTTGCCTTTTGTTGGTGATTATGATAAAGTGGGGCTAAATGTTATTTTGATTCAAATTGATGCTTTCTCTGACAGTGACTGCTCAAATGATGATACCAATATTTAGATTGTCTATAAAATACAATTATCTCTTGTTGTAAATACTTCTTGGTCATTATATAATGCTATTCAACAAAAGTTCAATATTATAATATGACTAGTAGATGTAGCAATTGGTGGCAAAGGGCCTGATTGAAATACTCCAACTATTAAGGCCTGAATATAGAGCCAAAGTAGTCTTGATATGTCTTTAGAGTGTTATCAAGGGCTTTGGCACCTTGGGTTTAAATGTGCTAGTGGAGTCTTGACACTAGGCCTTGCTGCCTAGAGTTGGATACCTGGCCAGCTTGAGGACTTTAGAGGGCTTTTTTAGGAGAGGAAATCCCTTGACTTTGGAGGAAAGATCCAAGACTTCAAGACTAGGAATCCAGTTCTATTGCCCTGGGGGTTTATATATGAAAAGACTATGTACATATATATATATTGTTACAACTTGTCCCTATCTTGGTAGTCCCACTACACTTTTTCCTAGATCAGCCATCTCCTGCTCCTTCTACCAGAGATCCCTCTGCCCCTGTATGCTTCTGGCATTCTCTAGGCCTCTTCTGGGCTCTCCTGAGCCATTCCTAGATTGTCCCTAGATGTCCCTTACCAGTTGCTTCTTATAAGCTATCCAGCCTCCTCCTATCCTTGGATCAGGATCATAACCTAATCACCCATCCATGGTTCGCATTCAGCATCCTCTGAATGCTCTCCCAGTCCTCTAAGCTTCTGGATCTCTCACCTGGCCATCTCTGATCTCCATAGATCATGTCCTTTTCACTGAGTCTATATGGTCTCCTCATTCAGTCATCCATTTGGCCTCCTAAAAGCACTCCCAGGTCTCCAGATCTTCCCTGGATCATGCTCCTCAAGATATCCCTTGTATCCAGTTGCATCAGCCTCCTCTGATGCTCCTCCTTGGCCACTTCTCCTAGATCTGGCTTACAATTAGATCTATGCCTCCTCCTGGACCTATACTTGACTTCTGGCTACTCCTGGAAGTCCCCGACTGATCTACTGTGCC
The DNA here is from genome assembly GCA_038089255.1 of Austroboletus rostrupii. Lineage (NCBI taxonomy): Eukaryota > Fungi > Basidiomycota > Agaricomycetes > Boletales > Boletaceae > Austroboletus > Austroboletus rostrupii. The sequence goes on along the minus strand of JBBPKM010000656.1, from coordinate 549 downwards.
TACTGGATGCCTACCCGATTCACCCACAGTCAACTGGGCTATCTAGCCACTTACCAGACCGCTTGTCCCTTAACAAAGGATCAAGCCTCCTAGATTACACCTGATCTCCATCAGATGTTCACCAGACTCTCTGGCTCTCCTGCCAGCATCCAGACAAGTCCCACCTCTGTGTGTCCTTGGAAATTCCCTGATGCATCCTCTTCATTGATATCACGCTTTCTTTGACTTTCCCAGAACTTCCAGATTATCTCCTGATCCTGGATCTCACCAGAACCTCTTGATCTCTTCAAAAGCATCAAGAACAACTGTCCTTCGTCGCTCCAGGCATTCCCCTGGATGCTCCTCAGTCCCCTCCGGTTCCCCTTGCCGCCTCAAGGCTCTTTGATCTATATCTGGTACCTTCCAGATATGTCTCCTCCTGGTACCTGACACATATGGCCATCTGCCATGTGTTCTCTTTGATCTGATCACTTCTAGACTGCGTCTAGGAGTTCTCCGAACCTGCTCCGACCCATCAGAACTCCTCCTGATGTGTCTCCGCTTCCTTGA
>JBBPKM010000655.1:0-12826 GCA_038089255.1 Austroboletus rostrupii | reverse complement strand
CTTCCTGAACTTGTCTTGCCCTGGAGGTCAAGGCTCCTAAGGGCTACACTCCACCCTACCTGGATGAAGTGTAACATTTGTGATCCATGATTTCCATATAATCTTTCAAATGTTGTATGGATGCTATTTTGGATGTCATACCATATTTTACATTCAAGTATATTGAAAAGTATGTAATGAGCTCCCATTTTGAAAAAAATGTGCAAGTATAAAAAAACATGTGCAGGCTAAAAAAATATATGGAGGCCAAAAAATGCACAGAGCAAAAAAAATGCACAGGGCAAAAAAACATGTGGAAAAAAAATGTGCTGGGCAAAAAAAACATGCAGGAAAAAAAACATGCAGGGCAAAAAAAACGCACACAGGGCAAAAAAAATGTGCAGAGGCTAAAAAAACATGTGGGAATAAATGTGCAAATATTACACCATAAAAATCCATTGTTCTTTATTACTCCAGGTATTTTCATAGATGTTTCTTAGTCTTATTCAATCTTCCTTGCCACTTCAAGGCTATCTAATTTATATTTGAAATATTTTAAACAAGACTCCTTCTTGTATCTGTTATATATAGCTTCCTTTTGTGTGTTTTTTTTTATCAGTCACTTCTAGATTGCTTTTAGAAGTTCTTTGAATTTGATCCAATTCATCAAAATCTTGCCTAATGTGTATTTGCTCTTTTTGCATCTGCTTCTTCTTCAGATGTCTTTTTTCTACTCAATTATCTTTTGGTTTTTTTAAAAATATTTCTGATATACTCAGTGTGCTTCTTACTTGATCACCTGACATCTTTGAACTACCATGATGTTACACTTCACCCTGGGTAAAGTGGAGTGTAGCCTTTCAAAGACTTGACCTCCAGGGCAATTCAAGTAGAGACTGGATATCTCATCTGCATAAATGCATAAATTGGATCTGAGGACAAAGGAATGGAGTTCAATGAAGAACTCATCAGGCATGCATGCCATATGGCTATGCCAGAAGGACCAGATTACAAGAGGTGTTGAAGACATCCTCAGGAAGCAAGATATCAGAGGCTGAAGGTCAGGCCTTGGTTAATGGATCAAGGGGAATCAGATAAGGATCCATTAAAGTAGGAGTAGGGAGAAGGGAGAATCAAGCTAAGGTACATGGATGGGTGTCTAGAGTTTATATACTACTGAGAGATCCAAGAAAGGAAGTGTCCAGATAAAAGATAAGTCAGGAATGAGTCAGAGATAGCAAATAAAGGGTCTGGGTAAAGGGGAGAACATGGATCAGATCAGAGAAAAGCAGGATAAAAAAGGAAACTAAGTATACAGCCATATGGGCAGAAGTGTTATGATTTCTCTATTCTTTTACATCTTGATATGGACTTATCCTTTTCACCCTATGATGGTATATCGGACTACATCACTATTGTATCCACCATCACAGATTTCCTTTATAACATATCTTGTTTTACTCATCAGCTGGTCATCAGTCATCTGATCACCCAGTCTCCCTTATATTTTCCTTTTCTACCTAATGGCCCATGCCATGATCGTACCAGTATATAGTTTGTGGTATCATATTGCTGTACTTTAGTTTAGTTCTCCTTGGTGAATACCAAGTCCACTTGGCTCCACTCTTCTGATCTGATTATCGAGCACCAAGTCTTTGTTCTACTCCAGAGTGGACGCTTCCTCATGCTATCTACAGAAAGACCAGCCAATCACAGGCCACTACCAAAGTACTTCCAAGGCTATGCTCCATCCTACCTGGTTGAAGCATAAAAAAAGAACTAAACTCTATGATCACAACTAGTATCATCTAGATCACCCATCATTTTCCCCAACAGATTCTCTGATTGGTGTAATTGGCAGATATCCCTTGCACTGTCTACTGCAACCAGCTCATCTGAGGACATCCCTACAAATCCAGATGAGCTGCTAGCTGACAAAAATCCAGAGATCTGAAACCTTGTAGATCAACTCAAGAGGTCTCTTGTTATACCGTGTGTACTGACCCCACCCAGTCCTACATCTCAACCACAAACTGGAAGGATCTTCTCCTTCCTGCCTACTGTACCAACAAACCAAATGTCTAATGCCACTAGTACTGCCAAACCGACCGAGCTCCACCTTGGGACCTCTGATGATTTTGACGGATCATATGCAAGAGCCATCCCATGGCTCAGATTGGTCCAGATGTACCTAGCTGTCAATGACAAATTATATGACACTGCAAATAAGCAGATCGCCTATGCTCTGTCATTCATGAAAAAGGGGACTGCCCTCACTTGGGCAAATATCTTCAGAGATTCAAAACTAACTGCCGGGACCTTCACTATGGGGACCTGGGCAGAATTTGAAACAACATTTTGCAGTGCCTTCGAAAACACCGATCTTAAGGGTGATTCCCTAGCTTGGTTAGCAAGAGAGTGCATTTACGAAAATTGCTTCAGTGGATACAACCCTACCCTCCAAAAGTATATCACAATATTCCAAAATAAAGTTGCTATCACTGGGATCATGGACAACCAGGTCCTGATCAACTATTTTGCATCTGGGATCCCCATCTCGCTCATGAGGAGAATTCACACCATGGAAAAAGTACCAGACAAAATAGCTGACTGGTACACAAAAGCCATGCACTTTGCCAGTGTGAAGGAACGTGCCCTCGAAATTGCTGCCCAATACCATCATGGCAACACCATGTTTACCCCCACTCTACAGAACCAATCCACACCAGCTTGCAACCCAAATGCAATGGATGTTGATGCTGTTTGTATCAAAAAACTTACTCCTGAAGAACAAGAACAGTGCCACAAAGAAGGGCTGTGCTTCCTTTGTCAAAAGAAAGGGCATTCGCTTCGTGACTGTCCAAACAATACTCACCCCACACCAACTCCTGCCAGAACAGTGTGAAAGGTGGAAGAAGAACCTCAAGCAAGTGTTACAGAAATGCAGGATGACAACTGTTGGAAATCTCAATTTGGGTTTTTAGAAAGAAGAACACTTGCAATGCATGTTTCTTCTTCTACTGATGTATCATGTAATGCTGTACCAGTGTCAATGAAAGCCCTGTGAATCCCTGTACAGCTGATGATCCCCACTGACATGAACATCAAAGTCGTTGCCGCCACAGCCCTTGTTGACTCTGGCACACAAGTCTCTTGCATAGATTGGGAGTTTGCCCGCCTCAAGAAACCCCCTTGAACCTGACTAGCAACTCCTGTTACCATTCAAAACATAGATGCCTCCACCAATGAAAATGGAACTATCAAGTTTAAAACAATGTTCTTTGTCAATGTGAACTGCTATATATGATCCATAAAATTTTATCTCATGAATTGTGGAAAAGAAACAATGATCCTCAGCTTTCCGTGGCTAACTGCAGTAAGCCTGAAAATTGACTGGAAGAAGAAGACACTAGAAATACCTTGAGAATCGGACCAAATAGCAGAGATGGTCGCAGCTCATGAAAAAGAAAAGCAATGAAAGAGACAACTCTATAGCCTTTGTTGCCCAGATTACACGACCCCCCCACTGTGACATATCAACATGAACACCCTAGTAGACAAACATCTCTTTGGTTACCTAGACTAGATAGAAGATGATGTCCTAAATAGTAATCTTTGTCTTTTTCAAGACATGGCTCATGTGAAACCACTTAGAATGCTGTCTCAAACAGTACTCACCAACAGATGATTTATTCCGAATTCTGCCTTGACATGTGCAACATTAACCACAGCAACTGACTTGGCCATCCATGCTAAAAAGGAGGAAGTGACCCTGCCACCACAATACAAAGAGTTTGCTGACATCTTCTCTGATGAAAATACACCATTACTATCAAAAAAAGATTGTGATCATGAGATCAACTTAGCGGATACATTCAAACCAAAGATCGGTAAACTATATCCACTTATGGCCAAAGAAAGGAAGGTGCAAGATGAGTTCCTCGACGAAAATCTACAAACCAGAAAAATATGCCCATCCACGTCACCTCAAGCTGCCCCATTCTTCTTTATTAAAAAGAAGGATGGCAAACTTCACCCCATCCAAGATTACCACTATCTAAATGAGCATACAATATGGGATGCATACCCCCTTCCTCTAATATCTGACCTCCTAGACAAATTACGAAATGCCAAAGTTTTCACCAAGTTTGACATTTGTTGGGGATACAACAATATCCGTATCAAGGAGGGGGATCAATGAAAAGCAGTGTTCATCACGCATCAAGGACTGTTTGAACCAGTCATTATGCCCTTTGGGCCAAAGAATGCGCTAGCAACCTTTCAATGGTTTATGAATAATGAATTCAGAGACCTGATCGCCAAAGAGAGAATCATCATTTATATGGATGACATTCTTATTTTCTCCCTGGACCAACCAACTCATGATGAAACAACTAAACAAGTCTTGCTATGCATGCATGAACTCCACCTACGGCTGCAATTGGCAAAGTGTCTCTTCAATTCTGCATCAGTGAAATATCTCAGCATGATTGCCAGGCCTGGTTTGTTAGCTATAGACCCTGTCAAATTGGAAGGCATCGCGTCTTGGCCTACACCAGTCAAACTGAAAGATGTCCATTCATTTCTGGGTTTTGCCAATTTCTATCAACGATTTGTCCCCAACTACTCTAACATTGCCTGACCCCTCCTGGATTTAACTAAAAAAGACCATCCGTGGTCATGGACCCCCATATGTAAAGAAGCGTTTAACTGCCTCAAGGAGATCTTTACCTCTCAACCTGTTCTACACATGCTGGATACCTCACAACCATTTGCCATTACCATGGATGCATCTAAATTCACCATGGGGGGAATTCTTCTTCAAACTGATGAAAACAGAGAATGGCATCCCTGCTCCTATCTATCACAAACATTCTCTGCTACTGAACACAACTACGACATCTATGATTGAGAACTCCTCACCATCATTCGAGCACTGCAAGCATGGTGCCATTACCTCCTATGGTCTCCACACCTGGTCCACGTATTTACCAACCACAAGAATTTGACCTACTTCAAACAACTCCAAAAGCTGAATCGAAGGCAAGCCTGATGGCTCCTCGACATCACCAACCATGACCTATGAATTGAACATGTCCCGGCTTCACAGCTATAAGGACCTGATGCACTCTCTTGATGACCAGACCAATATCCTAATGACTCTTTGGACAATATGGCTATTACCCTTCTGCCCCCATCCCTTTTTATCAACCTTATCGATACTGCCCTCCACAATTGTATTGCCTCTGCCTCCACTGCTGACCCCCTCGTCCTTCAGTCCTTCCAATCCATAAATAACAACCTCCCAGCTACCCTGCATTCTCACTTATCAGACTGGCAATATCATGACAATGTCCTTCTCTACCATGGCTGCGTCTATGTTCCCCCCAATGTAGCACTTTGCCGTTCCATCATAACCCGTTTTCACAACCATGTTACAGCCAGTCACCCAGGCTACCTCAAAACCCGCCAACTCATTTCTGCTGAGTTCTGGTGGCCAGGCTTGGCCACTTTCATTTGCTCCTACGTCTCCGGCTGTGCCTCATGCCAGCAATCAAAGGTCAATACACACTCTACCATCCCTCCCATCATACCCATTGCATCCTCCTGCACTCACCCCTTCCAACAGATCTCATGTGATCTCATCACTGATCTCCTGCTTTCCCAGGGCTATGATGCTCTTTTGGTCGTAGTTGACCATGGCCTTACAAAGGGGGTAATTCTATGTCCTACAACCAAAACCGTCATGGCTGAAGGAGTCGCCAACCTATTTTTCCATTCTGTTTACAGACACTTCAGACTATACAACAAAATAATTTCAGATAGAGGTCCACAATTTGCATCTATCTTTGCAAAGGAACTGGGACAATTGTTAAATTATAAGCTTGTTCTCTCCACAGCATACCACCCACAAACGGACAGAGAAACCAAATGCATCAATCAGGAAATTGAGATGTATCTCCATATTGTATGCAGAGATCACCCAACAACTTGGGCAGAAAACATCACTACCACAGAATTCGTCCACAATCATCACCTCCATTCAGTCATGGGGAAATCACCATTCTATCTATTAATGGGCTATGAACCCATTGCTCTTCCTACAATCCTTTGATCAACCGATACACTGGCAGTAGAAACTTGACTCAAGAGTCTTATTACTGCTAGAGAGGAAGCAATGGCAGCACATGAGCTTGCACAACAAACCATGACTGCACGAACAAAATGAAGTTTTCAACCATTCCTAAAAGAAGAAAAGGTATGGCTGGAGGCACGAAACCTATGCTGTTCCATTGCTAACCCAAAGTTCATGCCAAAATGCAAATACCATTATACAGGTCTTATCACCCATCATGTATTGCCTCCACCTACCAAAAACATGGAAAATTCATGATGTGTTCCATGCCTCCCTCCTAACACGGTATAAGGAAACCAAAACCTACAGCCAGAACTTTCCAGCACCACCACCTGACCTTATTACAGGGAAGAAGAAGTATGAAATAGAACAGATCATACAATATTGTGGAACTCTGATGGCCCACTCATATTTGATCCGGTGGAAAGGGTACACCACAGAAGATGACTCCTGGCTACCGGAAAGAGAACTCCAGCACACACAGACCACACTCCAGGAATACAAGAAGGGGCTCACCCAAACCTGAAGAAACTCAAGCACACCAAACATGGCATCCAATACTTCCTCTGTTTCCATCTCATTTCCTTCAACCCTATTGTGATTGTCAGCCCCCTCTCTGGACTCCACCTGCCCTCCAACCCCAATCGTAACCTTATCTGCCATCAAGTCTACCACTCAAGAAGAACATACCCACATTACTGTTCAATCTATTGACACCCCCCGCTTTGCCCACCATTTCAAAGAGCCCATTTCAGGGCTCGTATGCTCCCTTGCATACAATCAGATCCTTGCTGATTCTCGCTTCACAACCTGTGTCAACACCCATGTCAAACCAGATTCTGCGGCCCACGCCCTATATTCTCTATACCTCCAAAGCACTACGATCAGCACAATGGGAAATATTCTAACACAAGATCCACATACCACCAGTTATGGGCAGAAACTTCTGCATATTCAGAGGACAATGAAGCAGAATCTAGTGACCACAATGCATGAAATGGACCTAACAGAATTTTATCTGGATGTTGACTGTTACTGCCAAGAAACTTATAGCAAACCACCTCTCACCGAATGCATCACCGAAAACCCTGCAACCCCCTCCACCTTGTCAACCCCTCTCCGGTCCAATGAAGAACATGTCCTAACACAAACAGATGCCTGGTGGTCAGGAAATGAGGGTTTTGACCCCTTACCCGCTGATCACCCACACTACAATCAAGCAGGCTACCAGTGCCATCACCTAGGCCACATTCAGGTAGACTGCAGGTTCTATCAGTGTTTTCACTGCTTGCGCTAGGTCCCGGGGCATCAGACCAATTGCTGTGCTCTTAGACATCACACCCCAAAACCGTTCCCACTGTTGTCCTCATTCTTGTCCCACCATTCATCAGTCTCCAACTCCTCGCATCGGGCCACCATAACATTTGGCCTCCCAATCTCACTGGCTGGATTTCATGCCACAAATTCACGGGAAACTCCTCGTTCATGCTCCTATCCTGTTTTGCATCCCCGGTGTCCTCTTCCTCCATGGTGACCCTCTCCTCTCCCATCCAACAATGGACTTAACGACATGGCCTATGCCAACATCACAGGTTCCCCTTGTGGAGGGTATTTAGATTTGTAAAAACAAGACTCTTCACGGTGCTATGAGTATAAATGGGGGGTAGTGTTATGATTTCTCTATTCTTTTACATCTCAATATGGACTTATCCTTTTCACCCTACAATGGTATATTGGACTATATCGCTATCGTATCTGCCATCACAAATTTCCTTCATCACGTATCTCATTTTACTCATCGGCCAATCATCAGTCATCTGATCACCTAGTCTCCCTTATGTTTTCCTTTTCTACCTAATGGCCCGTGCCATAATCATACTGGTATATAGTTTATGGTACCATATCACTGTATTTTAGTTTAGTTCTCCTTGGTGAATACCAAGTCCACTTGGCTCCAGATCGTTCTCTTCTGATCTGATTATTGAGCACTGAGTCTTCATCCTACTCCAGAGTGGACACTCCCTCGTGCTACCTACAAAAAGACCAGCCAATCGCAGGCCACTACTGAAGTACTTCCAAGGCTACACTCTGTCCTACCCAGTCAAAGCATAACAAGAAGAAGATAGAAGCAATAATCAAGATAATGGCTGAGAAAGAATACTCAGCTATGAATACACCATATAGGTAGACTGTGTAAGGGTTGCACCCTGCCTGTGCCCAGAAGTCAAGTATAACCATCCTTAGTAGTTCCTTTGTTTTGTGCCAGATTCTTAGATACCTGAGTACTGGTTTTGAACATATTTAGGGCAGCTATATTACATATGATAGACAAGTTTTCCTTTCCCCCAAACAATGTGACACCAATCCTGCATCCAGACTCAACCAAGCAGCTGAACCTACAACTGGTAATCGAAGGGGAACATCTGTGGTACAAGAAATCAAAGAGAAACAAAAAAATCAAGGAAATAGAAGACCAGTGTTATGCTTCGACCAGGTAGGGCAGAGCGCAGCCTTGGATGAACAAATCCTTTGATAGTTAGGTAGATCTAGAAGACCTCATTTGAAGAATAGCTCAAGGGAGCGTCCACTCAAGAGTAGGACAATGACTTGATGCTCGATAAGCTGATTGGAAGAGAGCAATCAGGAGCAAAGCCAAAACTTGGTATGGATCAAGGAGAACTAAACTAAGGTACATTGGCTATGACAAAAACTGATATAGGTACAAATCGTAGCACGGACCACAAATAAAAGAGGAAAACATAAAGAGGGCCAGGCAATCAGATGACTGATGACTGGCCAATGAGTAAACAGAAATATGTGATGAGGGAAACTCGTGACGGTGAGTATGATAGCGATGTAGTCCGATAAAGCCATCATAGAAAGAAATGGACAAGTTCATATGGAGACATCAAACAGAAACGGAATCGTAACACCCAAAAGATGAGGAGCATCTAGGAGATGATGAATCTAAAGAGAACTTGCTGTTGGAGCACTCACAGATAAGATACCAATAAGGCATCATCAAGATGTGCTTAGATCTGAAGGAACATCTGATAAGAATTAAATGTAACTAGGTAAGATCTGTTGAAAGATCTAGAGTGCCATAAGGCAAGACTGAAGTTCCTGTGAGAGAATGAGCACAGGAAGTGCATGGAACACCATCAAGGAATGTTCAGGGGCAAGGGCAAGCATTGGCTGATAAGCCAAATGTGCAGCAAGATGTTTCTGATCATGTGAATAAAAATCAGAAGGTCAGAAGGAGAACTGATGATCAATCAGTGAATACTTGGCGGAGTTCTGTGACTGTTGATGAGGCAGTGACAGGAGTGAGTGCAGGATGGTCAGAGAGAGCTGGGGAACAAGTGGGGACCACACTGAGAGTGCCAGGAGTGATCCAGAGAACTAGAAGGAGATCTAGGGGCAGAGAGAGATCTGGATGCAGGAGAAGCAGAGACACATCAGGAAGGGTTCTGATGGGTTGGAGTGAATTTGGAGAACTAGAAGGAGATCTAGGGGCAGAGAGAGATCTGGATGCAGGAGAAGCGGAGACACATCAGGAAGGGTTCTGATGGGTTGGAGTGAATTTGGAGAACTCCTAGACACAATCTAGAAGTGATGAGATCAATTGAAACACATGGCAGATAGCCATATGAGTCAAATTAAGAAGGAGACATATCTGGAAGTACCAGATATAGATCAGAGAGCTTTAAGATGACAAGGGGAACCGGAGAGAACTGAGGAGCATCCAGGGGAATGCCTGGAGCAATGAAGGATAGTTGTTCTTGATGCTTTTGAGGAGAACAAGAGGTTCTGGTTGAGTCCAGGAGTAGAAGATGATCTGGAAGTTCTGATAAAGTCAAAGAAAGTGTGATCTCAATGAAGATGACACATCAGGGAATGCCCAAGGACACACAGAGGTGTTAGCAACTTGTCTGGATGCTGGCAGAAGAGCCAGAGAGTCTGGCAAACATCTGATGAAGATCAGATATGATCTAGAAGGCTTGATCCTATATTAAAGGACAAGCAGTCTGTTGAGTGGCCAGATGACCCAGTTGACTGTGGGTGGATCAGATAGGTGTCCAGTAGGCACAGTGGTTCAGTTGAGGACTTCCAGGAGTAGCCAGAAGTCAGATACAGGTTCAGGAGGAGGCATAGATCTAATTGTAAGCCAGATTTAGAAGAAGTGGTCAGGAAGGAGCATTAGTGAATGCTGATGCAACTGGATACAAGGGAGATTTTTAGGAGCATGATCTAGGAGAGATCTAGAGACCTGGGAGTGCTGGAAGGAGGCCAGATAATTGACTAGATGAGAAGACCATGTGGACTTAATGAAAAGGACATGATTCAGGGAGATCAGAGATGGCCAGGAGGGAGATCTAGGAGCTCATAGGACTGAGAGAGCATTCAGAGGATGCTGAATATGAACCATGAATAGATGATTAGGTTGTGATCCTAATCCAAGGATAGAAGGAGGTTGGAGGCTCACAAGGAGCAACTGATGAGAAATATCTAGGAATAACCTAGGAATGGCTTAGAAGAGCCCAGGAGAGGCCTGGAGCATGCCAGGAGCATGCTGGGGTGGAGGAATCTCTGGTAGAAGAGCAGGAGATGGCTGATCTAGGAAAAAGTGTAGTGGAGCTACCAAGGTAGAGACAAGTTATAACACATGACTCATTCCAATGACATCCTGTATCATTACCTCATTACTAGTCACAAAATCCATCAAGTTATTACAAATTTATTATCAGATCTTCTTTGTGCTTTCTTGCTATGTATTGGGCTTATTAGCCAATGCTTGCACTTGCCCCTGAACATTTTTAAATGGTGCTCTATGTGCTTCATGTGCTTATCTTCACATAGGAACATTAGTCTTGCCTTATAGCATCCTAGATCTCCAATAAATCTTATCTCTGTTATATTTAATTATTATTAGATGTTTCTTTGGATCTAAGTGCATTTTCATTATGCTTTATTGGTCTTTTACCCATGCATGCTCCAAAAGCAAGTCTTCTTCAAGATTCATCACATCTCCCAGATGCTTCTTATTTTCTGGTTTTTATTTTCTTTATTTTTTTCATTTTTTCCTTTAATTCTTATATCACAAATATTTTTTATTATCTATCAGTCTTTTTTACCAGCCTATATAGTGTATTCATAGCTGAGTTTCCTTTCTTAGCCTCTATCTTGATCTTTACTTTTATTTTTTTTCTACCCTTATAGCTATATATTTAGTTTTTATTTCATTTTTATTTAATTCTTTAATTTAATGCATGATTTTCTTAGAGTAATCAAATAGTGATCCTAATCTAGAGATAGAATGAGGCTAGAGGGCTCACAAAGAGCAACTGATAATGGACATCCAGAAACAATCTAGGAATGGCTTGAGAGAGCCTATGAAAAGCTTAAAAGATGCCAGGAGCATACAAGAGTGAAGAAATCTCTAATAGGAGAAGCAAAAAGTGGTTTATCTAGATAAATGTGTAGTGAATCTACCAAGGCAGGAATGAATTGTAACAGATCTAGTCTCTGTCTTCTGGCCTTAGAATGAGTCTTCAAAGGGCTATATTCTACTTTACCTAAAGGAAGTGTAAAATATAGCCACTGCTTAGAAAATATAAAAAATAACTAATAGTATTCACTTAAATATAGGGCAGGAAATGCCCATTATAGTATATTAGCTAAATAGAAAAGAAAACAAAGTTGTTAAACGTTCTGAACCTAACTGTGCTTCTTTGGCCTAGTCCAACATAGAGAAAGTGAAATACTTAATCAAAGAGATGAAGAATAAGGAACAATAGGCACAAAGACCTATGAGAATGGAAGAAAGTCATATATAACATTACACTTGGTCATGATGCAGGACTTATGTATCATACCCTTGACCAGATCTAGCCTTGTAGAATGGTGGATTGAAGGCTAGAGGATGGAGATGAGAGAGACAGAAGATAGAGGGGGCAAAGTCAAACAAAGTCAGTGGAGAGCAATAAGGAGAGACTAAGATGGATGATATTTGTATTAAGGAAAAATACAAGTGAGTGGCAAGAATTACAGTGACTGAATAAACCATTGCAATATTTAACTCTGATTCATTGTTTGAAGTGTACTGCAGCCAGAACTGAAAATGGTACTTTAACTTAGTGGAATATATTAACGTAGATGCCCTTGGCTACAGAATTGCCTCCTAGGTCATGTGATTTGGATCAGAAATTGTTGAGATATAGCCATTACAAAAGTGTTACTCCATTGCAATGGTTTTTTCACTTTTGAAATAGAGCATAAGATCAGTTTATATTAAAGCATGATTAAAGGTAAAATTGAATATACATATACAAACATACTGTCTTAGTTCAAAATAGCTCCCATGCTTCTTTTCTTCTTTCTTCCATCATCATGAAGTCTTTCTCTATTGATCAAAAGGCTACTATCATTGCTCAGCTTCATTCTGGCTATTCTGCTCATTCTATTGCCTTCCATATGGGAATTAATGTTTCCACTGTATCCAGGCTTTGCTCTAAGGAATGTCCAGACTTGAACAAGTCATGTGGTGGCCGTCCATCAAAGCTTTCCCCTGCCAATATTTAACATGGTATTTATCTTCTTACCAGTGGCAAGGCAGAAACTGCTGTTCAAGTCACCAAAACACTTTCCAATATTATCAACAAGCCTTTAGATCCTAATACAGTTTGTCAGCACTTGAAAAAATCTGGTATG
>JBBPKM010000654.1:0-12862 GCA_038089255.1 Austroboletus rostrupii | reverse complement strand
TCATAGATAGAGACCCTGAGTCAGGGAACAAGATTCCGGATCATGTTGTGACTCTGAGAATAGATAGGACATGAGGCAAGGCACAGCCATGCCATGAGGACTTGGTCAGGCAAGCCTAGACCCTTTGAGGAACAGCCATCCTGTGACTGATGTGACTTTGATAAATAGGGTACAGGGCTTTCCCTGGTCATGTGACCATCCAGTGATCCTTGATAAGATAAGCAGGGGAGATAAGATAAGATCCCCTGATAAGATAAGATCAAATAGATAAGATCTTTAGATAAGCGCTGACATAAGCGCCCTTGATTAGATAAGATAGAGTCTTGCAACCGGGCAAGACAAGTCTTTCAGAAAATGAAAAATAAGGCCTACGAGGCCACTTCTTGTCTTTGACGTATAAATATAGCCATAAAGGCTCCTTTTCTTGTACCGTAACACCTCCAAAGTGACCAGATGATGGGCCCACCTCATCCAATGAGGTTCATTTGGACAAATGCAGTGTCCAGTATTGTCTTTCAATGCTGTAATCTCACAGAGATGCTGATGGTAACAGCCATACAGATGCATGTTTCAGCTTAGACTCAAGCTCAGGGATCTCCCATATCTGTGTCACATTTGAGGTATGTTGCAAGTTGACCATTTCGAGCATTATTGTACCAATACATTTTAGGCATGGTACAGAACATCTCCTCTTATTTTCCAGTGCTAACACAAGTCCATCTTGGCAAGAGCTTTTTCCATCATGCATGCATGTTATTGAGTGTGAGCCAGGGGAGGCATTGGTGGAGGGCACTGGTGAGCATAGTGGTGGTGCATAGGGCAGCAGGTGGGTGGACAGGCAAGCAGGCACACAGATTTTTACATAACTGTGTACAAAAACTAATCAATTCTATATAGAAACTATTATATAAGGAGTTTTCAACCAGGCCCCCAAATGGGTAGCCAAGCAAACTAGTGTGCCAACTAATAGTGGTACTTAGATGGTCATAAGCGAGGTAACTAGTTGATAAAATAAGCAGTAAGTCATCTAACAAAGTTAAATCTCCACCCCAAAATAAACTCCATAGTTCCTTTAAGTATTTCCATGTGCCGAGCCTCTCCGTGCTGAACCCCTGCCCTGCGCTGCTACAATGCCCCAACAACCTGCACACCCAAGAAACCATTCTTCCCCACTTTCTCGTAGCCCTGCTGAATCACCTGCAGAATCTGATAGCCACGACAGCCCTGGACTTCTCGCTGAAACCAAAGTACCACTTATCCGCTGGGATGGACCTCACGCTTACCGCACCATATGCTTAATAACCTGGCTTAAAGAGAACGAGTCAGTTAGGCTTCACTTGTTTTCAGATTCAACTTAAGCTGCAAAGGAGGCCAATCGTCATAGGGAAGTTGGATCCTGTTCAAGAGAGACATGCTATCAGGAGATTGCCAGAGCGATCTTTGCGAACGATGAAGACAAGAACATTCGACACTACTCACAGATCTGACCCAACTTGTTTGCAAGCAAGATCAGGCAACATCTCGAACAGTTCATTACATTTTGGTTTGCTATGCTTGTACTAACAAACATATAGGCTACAGAAGTTATATAGCAAGGCAAACTTGTGGCTTGGGCAGACAGATGTAGGGATGATATATGAGGAACTGAAGAATGACGAGTCAAGGGTGTTCATTATTGGTGAGTGCTCGTAATTCATATGTTATAGACTAAACCGTGATGTTCCTGGGCAGAGGACATTATTCGAGGATTGCAGTGGTGGCTGGACCTCCATGGATTTTGGAAAATGAACCCTGGTATCAATCAGGTGCCATCCATAGTGGACCCTGGTCAAGACCTCTCTGGCCAAGCTCTGGCCCTCTTCAAGTTCCACAATCCTGGCAGCGCCCCAAATACTAGGGAAAATTGGGCGAATGAAACTGAGGGTTACTATTCATCAAGTTCGGACTCTGCCATCCCCATGTTTCATCCCAGTAAACCCTTTGTGTTCAACAATACGGATGACATGATTGATGTCTGTGGCACATCCAATGTCGGTGGCGACCAGACCTATATGCTGGGTATGTTGTATGCTGACCACAACGTTGACTTGTTGACCCGGTGTGCTGACGAACTCTTTGAGTCTATATTCAACATGGACAATGACCACTTCGCAACAGATAGTTTGTCTTCCATTGCTCCACCCCCCAAGCCCAACCCTCCTGCTCCTACTCCCTTGGACTTGTCCAGTCCCACCCTCTCGGGCTCCACATTTTTCACTTCCGCTCCATCTCTCTCAGGGACATTTGCTCCTGCTCACTCTGGTTCGCCATCCATGTTCTCAGGTTTGTTCACCTCCACTCTGTCAGGTCTGTTCATTCTTCGTTCATCTTCATTTTCACTCTTGCTCACTCTACTTTAGCTCCTGGCACTGGCCCAAATGACTCCGGTGAGTCTGGATCACTGCTATATCTTAGCTCCTTGACACTGCCGAAACCTTCGAGGCATGTCCAACCACAACAGTGCCATGGCCAAAGTCCAAAGCCATTATCATTTTGTGGTGGGGCATTGTGCATTGTCTCACCTCCGACTATGGAGAAGACTGTGGCATCCACATCTGCCACTACCGACAACGACAACGACAATGATGATGATGAACTTGAACTTGACCAGCTGCTAACGAAATCCATCCATGACCTCCCCACTTCACTTGCAGCTCCATTGTCTGCTTTGTCTGGTTCTAGTACATGTCACACCACCTCGATGCCTGCCACATCCAGCATTGACCAGGATGTAAGCAGCAGTAACACCCAGTGGTCAAAACACTCTCACCCATTGATGACCACTCTTAGCCCAGCGCAGGTGCTCGTCACACAGGTGAACGATTTCATTAGTAAGGGTACAACACTGACTGATTCGCAATGCGAGGAGAAAGTCTGTCATCATGAAGTGCACTATCAAGACAAAGCTGAACAACAATGACATGAAGAATGGTTGGCGGTGATGAAGGCAGATGAAGCTCATCATGCACAAGAGCATGAAGTTGTGATGGCAAAACTTTGTTTGGAGGAACTCCAACATAAGGTGGAGTTAGCAAAGTTATCTTTGACTGGTGTGCTTGAACACGAAGAGTAGATTATATTTTTATGTCACTGTTATCTTTTCTTGTAACACAAGTGCCATAACTACATGTTTTCTAACAAAATATTCATGATCTGCTGTCTGAATGCTTGACCGGGTGAGCCTGCAAGACTGTCATCTATTACTGGCTCTTGTTTATCATCTCCATCATCTGTGTTTCTCCTTTGTTCAGCAAACTCCTGGGCAAACTCATCAAGTGAGCTGTGTAATCCAAGATCTTCTTCAATGCCAATGACCAAGTTATATAGGATTAAACAACAATGAATCCATGTTGTTGTATAATCAAGATCTTTTTGTGTTTGGATCTGGAAATGTAGCTCCAAAAGGGATTGAAATCTACCTTTAAGTGCAGCATAGAAGTGTTCACTTCACACTCGGATTTTAATTACTGGAATTAGTAATATATATATAAACCTACTGATGATAGATATCTGTTAAAAGTCTTTTGATCAGGGCTAAGATGCCCTCCAACTGGTTTCTTAAATGGTGCAACACACCAAGGTTGGCATGGATAGGCTGAATCAGTCCAAAGCCACTCATTGGCACCAAAGAACTGTTCTGGATGACGAGCAACACGAGTATGCCGAAAAGCACTAGCATCATGAATACATCTAGGAAGACCAATAGTATAGTCCACAATTTTAAGATTATGGGGGAAAATGATAATCTAAAAAATGATAGCAATATAGTTTAGACTCATAAATAAACTAAATATTAGCTCACCTGGTTGGTCATAGAATAACATGATTTTCTGTTATAAAAGACCTCACCATGATATCCAGGTTTTTTAAAAAAGTTAAAGGTTGTTCCATCCACAGATAAGAATCCACCTCTCCAAGCTGGAATAGTCTTGGACTCAATCCAAGCCATTGCCTGCTCTTTTTCTGCTTGATCATCAGGATGATGAACAGGATCAAAATGAATAGCATTATCATGCAAATGCAAGAGAGAAACCATGACATGCTTGTAGTAGTTATAAACAGTGCCAATAGCTACACCTGCCCACTCTGCCATATCTTGTGCTGTGGCTGCATTACCATAATGGCCAGCAGCATTTAAAAAAATGGCAAGTTGAAGCCAGACAGGTAGCTGTTGGTTAGCTCTGCAAGATTTTGCAAAATGCATACCATCAGAGCTGGAGTCACTAGGGACATGAGCATGAAAAAAGATAGAATGGTGCTGAATCTTTTCAACAAGCTTGATAAAAACTTCATGAGATACATGAAGCTTCTGATGAAAAAGCCGAGGTTGATTAATCTTCCATTCTTTTAAAAGATGAATCTGTGGAGCATGAACTGTTGGAATACAACCATAGAGAGTGCAAGCCTAGTATATGTATTCATTTAAGCATTAGTATTCCAAGATAAAAAAAATACAAGCCTGGTATATTTCATCTAGTTGAGCCTGGATAGCATTTCTGAATTGAACAGCTTCATTGGTTTGAAAAAACAGCATATCTTCATCAGAAGAGCATGAGACTGAGGATGAGAGAGTTGAGGATGGGGGTGAACAGGTGGAGTGATTAGATCCAGATGAATCAGACTCAGAGTTAACCTCTATCCAATGGGAGATAACAGTGCTCCACAGTTCTATGGCCTGTACTGCACTGAACTGGCACAAAGCCTCTTCAAGGAGCTTTATTGCTTCCTTTCTGACTGAGAGCCTTGACATATTGAAAAAAGATGGCTGGGATCAGGGGGAAGGGGCAATCAGCATATGCGCTGCTATCGATATCTATGCAGCAATGCGATTGCCTTTTTTGGAAGCACTCTCTCATTGGATGTGTCCCGGCAGTCTATGCGGCAACGTTATTGCCATTTTTGGAAACATTCTCTCATTGGATGCTTTGTCCCGGCAGTAGCTGTGCCGGCGGTAGTCTCAAATTGGTAATGTGCTGTGTTGCAAACTTTTCACCGGAGATTTAAATTTCTCGAACTTTATGGTACACTAGTTGGTACACTAGTTTGCTCGGCTACCCATCTGAGTACCACTAGTCATCCACCGGCACTTGAGACACCACTATGAAGCGGTAAACCCCCAAAAAATCCCCACATATAGCCGAGCCGCATGCAATTCACATAGTTATGTGATATACATAATAAGTGCATGATACACATAGTTAGTGCGTGATACACATAGTCAGTACGTGCGATATACATAGTTAGTGCGTGATACACATAATGAGCACGCGACACATACATAACCAACCCTGCGCAATTCACACTGTTGTGTTACAAGAGCCTCTGCACGACATCTCGTGGCAGTCGCTCAGGCACGCCATTGGTACATTTAGACGAATGCTATGGCTATCACTACACAATACTAGTATTTAGTCAAAAGAGCCTCAGCCCATCTCTGGACTGTATGGTCAATGAAGAGGTCCTCATGCTCGAATCCACTACCCTTCCGAACAGTCACCATCACAGAGCGCAAACACGCAGGTGCCATCCTTCCAATGCCAGTGGTCAATATACTGTGCTTTCAGAGCGGCAGTCCAGAGTTATGGACCAACTATGCCAAACTCATCCACCTCGAGGTCATCTAGGAAGGATACACAATGAGCTGCTTAAAAATCCACATTTGAATAACTTTTCTATGTACTTGACAGAGTGTCAATAGTTAGTTGTGGTGGGTGATGTTGCCATCCTCGCCAATGGGAGGATGTGTGTAGCCAGTTCTCACAAAACCTTTCCAGTGGCTCTGTATAAAGTGGACATAATCAAATGAGGGGAACGACTAAATCAAATGAGAGGAATACTCAACACGAATGAGTACTATAGTTTTGAGGTCTTCTTACCCACCTGAAGCAGGCCAGTTCTAGGTTTTGGTTTTGTCAGCGGAAGCGTGTTCATGCTGGAACCTTTGTCTGGTGGGCTTTCAGGCATCGTGTCCTGTACATGTCGACGGTGGTTCAATGGAGAGCCTGAGCCAGTTAGCAGTGAGAATCGTGTGTACTAGTTGGTCCAGTGCTTACCAGACGTGGAAGGTTGCCAAACATGTCACACATCACGCAGTTACTTGCCCTGTCAGAAAAACACTGAAACACATGTGGCAGATAAGATTCATCAATATCTATAGCAAAGAGGGAGTCATTAACATGTAGAAGGGTTCAGAGGGCTCAAATTAAACGACTGGTTTAAATTTTTTTCGAAGATGGAAGCAAAACTGGGACATGTTACGCTTCGACTGGGTAGGTAGGAGCGTAGCCCTTGTGAGGACAAGAACCAAGTGTTGAATATCCCTAGGGTCGAGGGTTTGAGATAGTTCCAGATAGTGTCCACTCAATAGTAGGATGAGGACTAGTTGACTTGGAGACCAGACGAAAGTGAGCGCCTGGGAGCTAGCACAAAGATAAGATGTATTCAGGAGAATACAAGGGAGAACTAAGCTAAAGTACATGGAACCCGTTGAGGGGTTTATATATGTGAAGGTGAACTCAAGGGCAGGCTCGTGGAGTACAAAAGAAGACGTAAAGAGTAAGCATGTATGAGTAATGCTGACTGAAGTATCAGTCAGCAAGAAGTAATAAGTAAAGTGAGATGAGTAAGTATGGGGGAACCGGAGTACCGGTACAATAGTCGTGAGAAGACGTGGGTAACTATTGTGAAAGAAAGATAAGTCCGAATAAGGGCATAACGGGAGAAAGAAATGAGAACTAGGGATAAATCATAACATTACCCCCTTGTTACATTCAAAGCTATCGCGAAGAACCTAGATATCTAAATATCCTCTGCATGGAGAGCCCGTGATGTTGGCATAGGCCACATCGTCTAGTCCATCGTCGGAAGGTTCTGGAGAAGGAGCTCAGGGAGGAGGAGGACGCCGGGGACGACTTGTGAGATAGGGGCATGCACGAGGAGTACCCCGTGTACTGTTGCGAAATCCAGTGGGAGAGATGGGGAGACCAAATGTAACAGTGGCATGATGAGAAGAGGAGGAGACCGAAGAGTGATGTGATGAGGACGAAGAGGACAGGAGAGACAGTTTAGGAGTGGGCCGTTGAAGAGGACAGCGATTAGTGCAATGACCCGGTGCCCACCTAAGACACTGTGTGCATTGAAAGTATCGGCAGTCAACTTGAATGTGATTGAGACGGTGGCATTGAAAACAGGTTTTGTGATAACATGGGTGATTAGAAGGTAGCAGGTCAAACCTGTCATTGCCAGACCACCATGCTTCCGTCTGTTGCATAAGTTGTTCTTCAAGCGAATTCAGAGCGGAGGAAGAAGCCGATGGTGTAGAGGGAGGTGGAGTTGTCAACCGTTCAGCCAATGGTGTCTTTGTTGCTAGCTCCTTGCAATAACGGTCTATGTCCAGGAGGAAGTCGGTCATGTCGAGTTTGTGCATTGCAGTGATAAGGTCCCGCTAGAGGTTGTCCCTAATGTGAATAAGTCGTTGCCCATAAAGGGCTGTTCGAGTGTCTTGAAGGAGAATATTCCCCATAGTTCCTAAGGATCCGCACTGAAGGTAAGAGCAATACAGAGCATGGGCAGTGGAGTCGGGATCAAGGTGTGCATCGATGGTAGTAGTGAAGCGAGAGTCTGCGAGGATTTGCTCATATGCGACTGAGCAAACGGGATTAACCACCGGTTCTTTGAAACGATGGGCGAGGCGAGGAGTGTCAACAGCGAGGATAGGGGTAGGGTGGTTCAGGGCAGTAGCGGTAGCTTCGATGGTTTCGAGAGTGACCAGAGGGGTAATGGGATGAGTGGGTGCGGGAGAAGGTACCGTAGAAATTGGTAGAGAGGAGACAGAGGAAATAGAAACGGTGTTGGTGAGAGGTGAAGACATTGTTGGAGATGTTGCAAGTGAAGGTTTCAGGTGCGTTGAGGAGAGAAGACGGAGGGGTGGAGTTTTTTGTATGCTTGAAGGGTGGACTTTGCATGTTTAAAATCCTGCTCTGGGACCCAAGAATCTTCTTCGGCTGAGTATCCTTTCCATCGGATCAGATAGGAGCGGGTATGCAGAGTTCCGCAATGCTGTATGATCTTCTCTATTTCGTATTCTTCTTCACCGGCAATAAGATCAGAAGGTGGTGCAGGGAAGTTTTTTCCATAAATGGGGTTCTCGGTATATCTCGTGAGAAGGGAAGCATGGAAGACATCGTGTATTTTCCATGTGGCCGGGAGGCGGAGACGATAAGAGATAGGCGATAGGACCTGGACAATGGTAAAGGGTCCTTTGCATTTTGGCACGAACTTCAGGTTAGCGATAAGTCGCTTGAGATTCCTGGCTTCTAGCCAAACCTTATCTCCTTTGGCAAATGGCGTAAAGCCTCTTCGTGTCTGCATGGCCATAGTTTGCCAAGCTAATTCATGTGCCGCTAGAGCTTCTTCTTGAGCTGCGATAAGAGTTTTTAGGCGGTTTTCGGCAGCTGGGAGTTCTTAAGGACAAATGATGGAGGGAAGGGTGACTGGTTCATAGCCCATGGCAAGGTAGAAAGGGGATTTGCCCATAACAGAGTGAGGACAGTGATTATGGACAAACTCGGCTGTTGTAATATGGTCAGCCCAAGTTCCTGGAGAGTTACTGCATACTATGCGGAGGTATGTTTCAATTTCTTGATTAACTTGTTCAGTTTCGCCATCTGTTTGAGGGTGGTATGCTGAAGAGAGGGCGAGTTTATAGTTTAAGAGTTTTTCTAGTTCTTTTGCGAAGGCAGAGGCAAACTGTGGACCTCAGTCGGAGATGATCTTGTCGTAAAAACCAAAGCATTTGTATACTGAGTGAAAGAAAAGAGTGGCAATTCCTTCTGCGGTGACCGTTTTCGTTGTTGGGCAAAGGATTACCCCCTTAGTAAGCCCATGGTTGACCATGACCAAGAGGGAATCAAAGCCGGCAGAAAGAGGAAGATCAGTAATAAGGTCACAGGATATTTGTTGGAAGGGACGTGTACAGGAGGATGCAATGGGTGTTAATGGAGGGACAGTGGAATGAGTGTTAGATTTGTTTTGTTGGCATGTGGCACAACCAGAGACGTAGGAGTGGACAAAGGAGGCGAGGCCTGGCCACCAGAATTCTGCTGCAACCAATTGGCGTGTTTTAAGGTATCCAGGGTGACCTGCCATAGTGTGATCATGGCATTGAGCCACAACAGAATGGCGGAGGGTCAGATCGGCAGGGACATAGATGCGTTCACAATAAAGGAGGATACCATCGCGATATTTCCAATCAGAGAGACAAGAGCGAAGGGCGTGTGGTAGGTCATCTTGGATTGATTGGAGAGATTGGAGGATGAGGGGATCAGACGACGATGCCTTAGAGATTTTGTCATGGAGGGCGAGGTTGATAAGGTTAACAAAAAGGGATGGGGGGAGAAGAGTGACTGTGTCATTGTCGGAAAAGTCATCTGGGCAGCAATCTGGGCGATGAGAAAGAGCATCAGGTCCTGCGAGGAGTGCACCAGGTACATGGATCATTTTGAGGTCATGGTCTGCGATATTTAAAAGCCAGCGTGCCTGTCAACGATTGAGTTTCTGGGGTTGTTTAAAGTAGGTGAGATTTTTATGGTCTGTAAAAACTTGGACAGGGAAAGCCGATACTAGGAGATAATGGCGCCAAGCTTGAAGAGCTCGAATGACGGTGAGGAGTTCTCGATCGTAAATATCATAGTTCCGTTCTGTGGCAGAGAACGTTTGAGAGAGATACGAACATGGGTGCCAATCACCATTGTCATCGGTTTGGAGTAATATGCCACCGGTGGCATACTTAGAAGCATCGGTGGCAATGGTGAAGGGTTTGGATGGGTCAGGGAGTTGAAGAACAGGTTGGGAAAGGAAGATTTTTTTGAGACGAAGGAAGGCATTGTTGCAAGCTTCCATCCATGACCAGGGGTGGTCCTTTTTTGTGAGGTCAAGGAGGGGACGAGCAATGTCGGAGTATCCATTGACGAAGTGTTGGTAGAAGTTAGCAAAGCCGAGAAAAGAACGAACTTCCTTCAGCTTTGTGGATGTGGGCCAGGAACCGATTCCTTCAAGTTTAATGGGGTCTATAGCAAGAGACCCAGGCTTGGCGATCATGCCTAGATATTCAACTTGTTCTGAGTTGAAGAGACATTTTTGGAGTCATAGACGAAGGTGGAGTTCTCTCATGCGTTGGAGAACTCGTTGCATAGTGGTGTTGTGGGTTTTCTGATCGGGAGAGAAGATAAGGATATCGTCCATGTAGATGACGATTCTTCCTTCCACAATAAGGTCTCGGAATTCTTTATTCATGAAGCGTTGAAATGTGGTAGGGGCATTCTTAGGGTCAAAAGGCATGACGACTGGTTCAAATAAACCACAGTGGGTGATGAAAGCCACTTTCCACTGATGCCCTTCTTTGATACGAATGTTGTTGTATCCTCATCGAACATTGAACTTTGTAAAGACTTTGGCATCTTTCAGTTTGTCAAGGAGATCGGAAATAAGAGGGAGTGGGTAGGCGTCGCGGATGGTGTGTTCGTTCAGGTATTGGTAGTCTTGTATGGGGCGAAGTTTTCCATCTTTCTTTTTAACGAAGAAGAATGGTGCGGCTTGAGGCGAGGTCGAGGGACGAATCTTCTCGCTTTTAAGGTTCTCATTGAGAAACTAATCCTGTGCTTTCCATTCATCGGCTATGAGAGGATAAAGTTTTCCGATCTTGGGTACAAATAATTCCGTAAGATTGATCTCGTGGTCGCAGTCGCGAGAGGGGGGTAGTGGTGTGTCTTCATCAGAGAAGATATCGGCGAAGTCTTTATATTGTTCTGGTAAAGAGATGTCTTGTTTCTTGGCATGGATGGCCAGGTCGGTAGAGGTGGTAAGAGCGGCACAGGTTAAGGCGGGGTTTGGGATGAATCGCCCATTGGCCAGGATGGTTCGTGATAGGGTTCGGAGGGGTTTAAGGTGTGCCATGTCGCAGACGAGGGCGATATTGGCACACAGTACATCGTCTTCTGTCCTGTTGAGATACCTGAAGAGATGTTCGTCTACGAGAGCATCGACGTGAAGATGTCGAGGTGGGGGAATGGCATAGTCAGGTCATCGAAGGTTGTACAGTTTTAACTGTCGCTGTTTTTCCTGTTCGTGGGTAGCGACTAAATCTGCTGATTGATCCGAAATTTCGAGGATATTGAGTGTTTTCTTTCCCCAGTCGATGATAGGGTTTACAGCTGTGAGCCAAGGAAAACCCAGGATAGTGGTTTCCTTGCCACAGTTCATCAAGTAAAACTCGACTCTTTGTACATATCCGTTGATGTTGACAAAGAGAGTAGTTTTGAACTTGATAACTCCGTTCTTGTTTGTGGAAGCGTCGACATTTCTGATGGTTACTGGTTGAGGGAGTCGTGTTCGGAGAAGGTTGTGTTTTTGGGCAAAAGCCCAGTCAATATAGGATATTTGCGCTCCGGAGTTGATGAGCGCAGAGGTTGCAACGGCTTTTATCATGTTGGTTGGTACCAATAGTTGAATAGGGATGCGCATTGATTTCATGGCTATTGGTACAGAGTTACATGATAATTCGGGGGGAGGAGAAATGTGCGTTGCGAGTGTTTCTCCATTCAAAAATCCAAGCGAATCCTTCCAACTGTTTCATCGTCCGGGAGTTCCTGAATCAAGGTTGTGGGTTCTTCTACTCTTTTTACATCTCTGGGTGGTGCTGAGTTTCGGTTAAACTTGTTGGGGCATTGACGAGCCATATGTCCCTTTCTTCGGCAAGCTAAACAAAGTCCTTCTTTGATGCATCGTTCTCTTTCCTCCAGAGTGAGCTTCTTAAGGTGGATGACGTCCACATCCATGGCATTGGGATCGCAAGCTGGTTGGGATCGAGGAGTAAAGGTTGGGGAGTAGGTAGTGTTACCGTGTTTGTGACGGGCAGCGATCTCAATTGCTCTTTCTTCTACACTGGCAAAATGAGCGGCTTTGGCGTACCACTCTGTGATCTTGTCAGGGACTTTCTCCATTGAATGGATGTGGCGCATGAGAGAGATGGGGATCCCCGAAGCGAAATAATTGATCCGGACTTGATCGTCGCTGATTCCGGTGATTGCCACTTTGTTTTGGAAGGTGGAAATGTATTTCTGTAGGGCGGGGTTATATCCGCCTGAGCGATTCTCATAGATGCGTTCTTTGGCGAGCCACGCTAGGGAATCTCCTTTGATGTCGGCATTTTCAAATGCCGTTTTGAAGTCCTTTTCGAAGTCCGCCCAGGCTCCAAGAGTGAAGGTTCCGCTCGTTAATTTGGCCTTGCGAAAGGTATCTGCCCAGGTGAGGGTGGTCCCCTTTTTCATAAATGAGAGAGTGTACGCGATTTGCTTGTTCGGGGTATCATAGAGTTTGTCATTTACAGCGAGGTAGAGTTGAACGGAGTGAAGCCAGGGAAGAGCTCGGGAGTACGAGCCATCAAAGTCATCAGGAGTACCGAGGTGGAGTTGGGTTGGTCTTGGTGCGGTGGTGGCATTGGACATGGTTGGTACAGGTGGTGCTGGTGGTACTGGTGGTGGAGGAAAGAAGATTCTTCCGGTCTGTGGTTGTGGGGTAGGACTAGGTGGAGTAGGGACCCGAGGGATTACCAGGGATCGTTCAAGTTGTGCTGTTAAGTCATGGGTGTCTTGGTTTTCCTGGGTGAAGAGCTTGTCAGGATCTGTGGGGATTTCTTCCGAAGAGTTGGAAGCGGTTGATGGTGCTGGGGAGTTTTGGCGATGTCGCCAGCCGGAGTATTGATTTGGGTAAATGTTGGGCGATCTAGAGCAATGCTAGTCGTGTCGGATAGAGCTTAGTTCTTTTG
>JBBPKM010000653.1:0-12868 GCA_038089255.1 Austroboletus rostrupii | reverse complement strand
TGAAGGGGGGTTGAGGGACAGTTTTCGGGCTCAACGACGGTGGATTCCTTATACCTTGGCTCAACATTTCGGCAGACTTTCTCACAGATCTGCCCTTATCTAAAGGTTTTGACTCTATGCTCATAGTCGTTGATTGATTCAGCAAGGAAGTCATATTTATTCCATGTTCAAAGACCACCACTGCACTAGACACAGCTTGGCTATATTTAAAACACATGTGGACCAATCACAGCATTCCCTGATCCATTGTTTCAGACTGTGGCCCACAATTTGCATTCCAAGTTATGAAAGAACTCTCTGAGTGCCTAGAGATCAAACTTAAATTATCAATGGCATCTCATCCACAAATGGACAGGCAGACAGAAAGGATGATCAGAGATCTCCAATAGTATCTGAGAAGTTTCTGTCATGAAAAGCAAATGGAGTAGGCAGACTGACTGGCTTTCAATCACTTAATTTTCCTATAATTCTAAGAAGCAGGCTTCAATAAAGAAGTCACCCTTCAAGGTAACCCATGCTTATGCATCTTGTATGAGAATAGAAGCAGGCTGTTCAAAGGCACCTAGTGTGGATGAGCTAGCCAATAATATTCAAGAAATGCTATCTATTATGAAGGAGAATCTTCTGCAAAGCAGGGATCATATGAAGAAGCAGGCAGACAAGCATTGCTCTGCTGCTCCTATCTATAACATTGGAGATGATGTTTTTCCATCTACAGAATATTTAAAAAGTTTCAAACCTTCTAGGAAACTCACAGAGTGCTGGATAGGTCCTTATGTTATTACAAAGCGCATGGAAAAAAATGCCATCAAGCTGCATCTTCCCTGCACCATGAAGACATACCCTATTATTAATATCTTCAGGGTTAAACTTTATTTATCACAAAGAGAAGGTCAACTGGTGTTCCACCCTGATCCAGTTCATGTCACCAAAGAATTGGATATTAAATATGAAGTAGATCATGTTGTTGATGTTTGCTGTGAAGGACAGAAACTTGAATATTTAATTCACTAGGCAAAATATGATGCCTCAGAGCATACATGGGAACCCTTATCTAATCTATCTAATGTGAAAAAGGCTATTGCCTTATTTCATGAACTCAATCTGAAGGTGGAAATACATTCAATCTTTACAAAATAATTCAGTCTATTTAATCCTTATAACACTGATACCATCCCTGCACTATGTAGAATCACTCAGGTGTTTGATCCATAGAAGGGGGGTAGTGTTACAAATGGCATTTTCCTAACATTTATTTTGAACTTAACATTTTCTTTTGTGATACTTTTCTTTTATGTCTACAGACTCTCACACACCACCTGCATCTTTCACTCTTCCTATGACTAATGCTTTATGACTCATCTTCCATTCTTTTCACTTATAACTTATTTGTGCTTACTCATTCTTATCTTTGCTCTCTTTATGCTATTGGTTATGGCTATGTGTTCTTATCTATGACTCACCATAACTCTTAGAGTACTTTATGCTATTGGACAGCTTAAGGTTCAGACTCAGCTAGACACAAACATGTACACACAGTAGAACTAGTATATAAACCTTTGGATGACAGAGCTGGCTCCCCAGCTTTGAAGTTTTGGAAATTTCCTCTCAAGCAAAGTCCTCTCCATCACAACTAAAGTTCCTTTGTTGCAAAATTTTATTATTATTTGAAGTTTAGAGTGTTTCACTCTGAATCATCTTAAACTCTTAACTCTAGTCTTGAATTATATCTCATTACTAGTTTTTTCTCCACAAGGGCTATGCTCCTATCTATCTGGTTGAAGCATAATAATCCTCTGATGCTCTTTCTTGACCACTTTTCTCAAATTTAGCCTTCAATTAAATCTTATCCTGCATCTGCCTTCTTGCCTGACTTCTGGCTACTCCTGTAAGTCCTCAACTAATCTACTGTGCCTACTGGATGTCTACCTGATCCATCCACAGTCAACTGGGCTATCTAGCCACTTACCAGACCACTTGTCCTTTAACAAAGAATCAAGCATACCAGATTACATCTGATGGAGATCAGATGTTCACCAAAACTCCTAGTACTCCTGCTGGCATCCAGACAAGTCCCTAACATCTCTGTTTGTTCTTGGGAATTTCCTGATGTGTCCTCTTCATTGAGATAATGCTTTCTCTGATATTACCAAAACTTCCAAATTATCTTCTAATTTTGGATCTCATTAGAATCTCTTGATCTTAACAAAAGCATCAAGAACAATTGCCCTTAATTACTCCAGACATATCTCTAGATGCTCCTCAGTTCTCTCTGGTCTCCCTTGCTGCCTAAAGGCCCCCTAATTCATATTTGGCACTTTCCAAATATATCTTCTCCTATTGAGTCATATATGGTTATTCATCATATGTATCTTGATCTGATCACTTCTAGACTGCATATAGGAGTTCTCCAAACTTGCTTCAACCCATCAGGACCCTCCCTGATGTGTTTCCTCTTTCCCTGCATCCAGATCTCCTCCTACTCCTAGATCTTTTTTTAGCCCTCTGAATTACTCCTGGCACTCTCAGTGCACTCCCCACTTAATCTTCAGCTCTCTCTGACCATCCCTGACTCACTCCTGTCACTGCCTCATCAACAGTCACAGAACTCCATCAAGTATTCACTAATTGATCATCAAACCTCCTTTTGAACTTCTAATTATCTTTTATATGATCAGGAACTTTTTGCTGCACATCTGGCTTATCAGCCAATGCTTTTCCTTGCCCCTGAACATTCCCTGATGGTGTTCCATACACTTTCTGTGCTCATCTTTACACAGGAACATTGGTCTTGCCTCATGGCCTCCTAAATCTTCAATAGATCTTATCCTTGTCACATCTAACCCTTATCAGATGTTCCTCTGAACCCTTGTGTATCTTAATGATGTCTCTATAGTCTACTGGCTGTTCTTGCTTCAACAGCAAGTCCTCTTCTAGATTTGTCACACCCTTTGGATGTTTCTCATTTATTTCTTCCTATTTCCTTGATCTTTCTGTTTCTTTTTTGATCCTTGTACCACAAACATTTCTCTTCATCCTCTGATCTCCCTGTTATCCTCTATATGGGTGTATTCATAGCTAAGTTCCCTTTCTCAGCCTTTCTTCTGGATTATCACTTTTCCTTCTATCTACCTTATGGCTGTATATCTAGATCCTTTTATCTTGCTTCTTTGATCCAATCCATGCATTCCCCTTTACCCTAATCTTCCATTTGACTCCTCTCTGTATTATTCTTGATATCTCTGACTCATTTTTTATCTGGACACTTCTTTTCTTGGATCTTCCTCTAGTATATAAACTCTAGACACTCATTCATATATCTTAGCTTGATTCTTCCTACTCAAATCCTATATGGATCTCCATCTGATTCCCTATTTCATGGATTGCCTCACTTGATCTACTTTGCAATCCTCTATCCAAGATCTGATCCTCAATCTTTGGACTCTTGCTTCCTGAGGTTATTTCCAACATCTCTTATAATTTGATTCTTCTGGCATATCCATATGGCATGCATACCTGATGAGTTCTTCATTGAACTCCTTTCCTTCATTTCCAAATCCCATTCATGTATATATGCTGATGGAATATCCAGTCTCTACTTGAATTGCCTTAAGGGTCAAGTCTCTGAAAGGCTATACTCCACCCTATCCAAGATAAAGTGTAACAGTTAGCAATAATGCCTTCTCTGGTCAATCTTGGAGTCAAGGATCTCTGCAATCTTATACTTAGGCTCACCATCAACCTCAACCAAAAAAGAAGGCAGCTAGGCTTAGTTTGAAATAGTATTCAAAATAGAAGATTCTAACTAAGAAATATAAAAAACAGGATGAACAGAGTGAAAAGAATCAAAAAGACATATAGTAAAGGAATAAGAACCCAGTTGCATAGTAATCACAAATGGTCTGAGGTTCTTTTCAGTGAGTTTCTTCAAGGGTTGCATCATTTATAAAAACTTCACCTTGATATAAACTTTGTCATCAACTTTAAAGTTAGAAGTAGAGCTGAATTTAGTGTCTGCTGGTCCTTGGTAACACTTTTGCACAATGAGCATCTTGAAGTAAAAATACTCATGAAGCTCATTTAAATCTGTAATATAGCTCATTGCAGTAGAAGACATTAATTGCAAATCAGAAAGAATGGAAATATTCAAATGATAGCCTTTATTGGTGAAAAAGGGCAAAATACCTATAGTAGTGCTAGGCACATTATTGTAGATAAACTCAGAAAGCAGTAGAAGCTCTGCCCAATTGTCCTGCTGATAATTAGTGTACACATGGAGATATTATTTCAAAGTTTTATTAGTGCACTCCATCTGGCCATCCCCTTCAGGATGATATCCAGATATAAAGTGGAGATGTATATCAAGAACTTTATCCAAATATTGGAAGAAATGGAAAATAAACTCAGAGCCCCTGTCAAATATAACATGGCTTGAAACTCTGTGCTTGAAGAATATATGCATTGGGAACAACTTCACCAATTCAGCCAAAGTGATCATGTCATGAGTTAGAATAAAAATAGCTTATTTAAAAAGGCAGTCAATAATAATAAGAATAGAAGTGAAATTATTGAAGGTGGATAGCTGCTCAATAATATCCATAGAGATAGAATTCCATGGCTTCTTCAAAACTAGAAGCTATTTATGAGGGAATCTTAGCATAGGTGCATAACATGCAAGAACTAACATAATCCTCAATAAATGCTCAAATATTAGGCCACATATACTATTAACAGATGAGTTTGAGAGTATGGTTCTGATCAAAGTAATCCACAGTCAGATGGTTATGGAAAGTCTAGAGGATCCAAAGTCAGAGATCATCCATATTAGGAATATAGATGCAGCTATCATGAAGCAAGCACTCATTGGAGGCAATAATCCAGCAAGAATTATTAAAGGATAAAGAGATAAGAGTGCAGATAATGGGATCATGAGAGAGAGCTGAAACACTCCAACTACTAAGGCCCAAACATAGGATCAAGGTAGGTCTTTAATGTCTTTAAAAGTGTCACCTGTTATGGTATGAGAAAAAGAGCCTAAAAGATAATATTTATAAGATCAAAAGAGAAAAGGTCTTTATGGCCTTATTTTTCAATTTTTAGATGTGACTTGCCAGGTTGCAAGTTCTTATCTTATCTAATCTTATCAAGTTGGTGCTTATCTCAGTGCTTATATTGGGGGATCTTATTTTATCTCTCCTGCTTATCTTATCTGAAACACCTCAAACAATGCCAAAAATAATAAGGCAAAGTCTTTAGATATATAGCTTTGGTTGCAATGACTTAGCAACCTCTTTAGGGTAGTGGGGACTTTGCTTAGAGGGAGAACTCCAAGACTTCAGAACTGGAGAGCCAGTCCTGTTACCCTGGGGGTTTATATGTATCTAAGATCAGCCAATGGCATAAATAACTGTCTATGAGTCATAGATAAGAACATGAGGTAGGCATGTGGTGTGGTTCTATTATAAAGAAGAGAAGCATGAGTATGAGGCATTCTAGAAGCATAAGAATGGAAGAGAAAAAAAGAAGCATGCCATGAGGTGATCTAACCCTATATGGATATATGAGAGAAGCATACATGTGAAAGACATAAGAGGGGATTCCCCTGGGAATAACCCTGATTAAGTAAGTGATTAGATAAGCAAATAGTGAAAAGTGTCTAAATCCTTCAAATATCTGTGTATAAATTCAGCAAAAATAGTATAAAATAGCAGAAAAATAGGTTCATAACATTATCAA
This sequence comes from Austroboletus rostrupii, assembly GCA_038089255.1. NCBI lineage: Eukaryota > Fungi > Basidiomycota > Agaricomycetes > Boletales > Boletaceae > Austroboletus > Austroboletus rostrupii. The sequence continues at coordinate 7,132 of JBBPKM010000653.1, read as the reverse complement.
GGATTACTAGTTGATCAGATGATCAGGAAATACCCTGAACCCTATTTATGCAAGTTACATCAATCCTAAGATGGCTGTTCCTCAAAGGATCTAGGCTTGCCTGACCAATTCCTTATAGCATAGCTATATCTGCTTCATGCCCTATCTATTCTCTAAAGTCACATCAAGAGCTGGAATATTGTTCCCTGACTCAGGGTCTCTATCTATGAGTTACAAGGACTCATTCCCCTTATTTATGACTCATAAGAAGTCAAGTCTTATCTATGCCTTATGGTTGCAATATACTGCCACACCATGCAGGTTTCTCATGGTATTTATTCTAGAAGTACAGGCCTTCTTTTCCATAATCAAGGCTGTACATCAAGAACATACACCAACAGCATGGATCAAGGATCCTGTTTGTATTTATCTCAAAATCTGCCACATTGGTATATAGTAACCTCATGACCACAGCCTTGAGGGCTATACTAACTTATTAGATGTGCATGCTGTGTCATATCCCCATATGTAACTCCGATCTTATTCACCCTCCTCCGAGCTACTCCTCTGATCTCTGACGCGCGGCAACCCTAGACCTCATATCTCCAGCAGGTGACAACCCGGAACCACTTCGGACTTCATCACGGCGCACTCATATTCATGTGATATTCTTCTTATGGTATATTTCATATATGTCTATGCATTTTTGTTATGGTTTCCGTCTCTATGCTTATATTTCACATATGTCCTTGTACTTCATCTCCAGATCCACTATGCCTCCTTTTCATATGCTTATGTATTTCATATGGACTTCATACTTAAACCTCACCGCTTGCTTGTATTTTCCCTTAGTACAAATATCATTGTTCCCTCTGCACTCCGCATAAGTCTCTCCTTATCGCTCTCCGCCGACTTCGTTCGACTCCACTCCCTCTGTCCCCTTTCTCTTGAGTCTCCGATCTGTCATTCCGCAAGGCCGAGTCTGGTCAAGGGCGCAACACATAAGTCCTGCGTCAAGGCCAAGTGTAACGTTATCGCTCCGTTTCACCTTCACGGGTTTTTGTACCCATTACTACTCATCCTTTTTCTCTTCGGCCAGTACTCCGCTTCCTCTGTGTCAGACTTGGCCAGAGAAGCGCGATCGGGTTCAGGACTTTAACATTTTGCGATCATGCCTAGATATTCAACCAAGGCTGAGTTAAAAAGGCACTTGGTGAGACGAAGGTGTAAGTGCAGTTCTCTCATTCATTGGAGGACACGGTGTGTGGTTTCATCGTGTGACATCTGATCTGGGGAAAAGATGAGGATATCGTCCATGTAGATGACAATTTGGCCTTCTGTGATGAGGTCTCTAAACTCTTTATTCATGAATCGTTGGAATGTGGCAGGAGCATTCTTTGGTCCGAATGGCATGACAACAGGCTCGAAAAGCCCTCAGTGGGTAATAAATGCCGCCTTCCATTGATCTCCTTCTTTGATCCAAATATTGTTGTACCCCCATCATACATCGAATTTAGTGAAGATCTTAGCCCATCATAGTTTATCCAATAGATTTGAGATTAGCGGGAGCAGGTATGCGTCGTGGATGGTATGATCGTTAAGGTACCAGTAATCTTGTACCGGCCGTAATTTGCCGTCTTTCTTTTTTACAAAAAAGAATGGTGCTGCCTGGGGGGAAGTAGATGGACAGATTTTTCCCGAGGCCAGGTTTTCGTCCAAGAAGGCGTCTTGCACAACTCGTTCTTCGATCATCAGGGGGTACAGTTTGCTGATCTTTGGTTTGAAGGTGTCGGTTAGATGGATCTCATGATCGCAATCTTGCAACAGTGGAAGCAGCATGTCTTCATCCGAGAAGATGTCAGCGTATGTGGCGTACTGGGGTGGTAATGTTATTTCTTCCTTCTTTGCATGAATGGCAAGGTTGGTAGAAGTTGTCAACACAGCACAAGTAAGTGCAGGATTCGGGATGAAATGTCCATTGGCCAAAATTGTGTGTGAGAGGGTTCTGAGTGGCCAGAGATGTGCCATATCTCGCGCTAGACAGATCATACTACACCATACATCATCTTCGGTATGGTCCAGGTAGCTAAATAGATGTTCGTCTACCAGGGCGTCAACGTCTATATGGCACTCTGAGGATTGTTCACACTTTGGTCATCTGAGATTGTATAGTCGTGCTTTGCATTGTTTCTCTTGTTCGTGGACTGCTACGAGATCCACCGATTGATCTGATTCCTTCGGAACTCGTAGAGTCTTCTTCTTCCAATCTATCTCTAGATTGGTGGTCATAAGCCATGGGAAGCCAAGGATCATAGTTTCTTTTCCGCAGTTCATGAGATAAAAGTCTGTGGAGTATACATATCCATTTACATTGATAAACAATGTCGTTTTGAACTTGATAGTTCCATTACTGTTTATCGAAGTGTCGACATTGCGAATGGTGACAGGTGTTGGAAGACGGGTTCAGGGAAGATTTCGAGAGCAAGTGAACTCCCAATCAATACATGATACTTGGGCTCTGGAGTCAACAAGAGCAGTAGTTGCGACAGCTTTGATGTTCATGTCAATGGGCATCATTATTTGAACAGGGATGCACATTGCTTTCATGGATACTGGTATAGAGTTACATGAGACATCTAAGCAGGGAGATACATGCGTCGTAGGTGTTCTCCCTTTTAAAAACCCAGGTTTAATTGTCCTATGGTTTCATCATCTTGCATCTCCGAGATGCTTGCTTTTGTTTCTTCCTTGACTTTTCATACTGTTCGAGGTGGCGGAGGAGGACATGTCTGTGTATTGTTAGGGCACATTCGCACTGAATGTCCTTTTCTTCAACATAGAAAACATAGCCCTTCTTTTCGACATCTCTCTCTCTCCTCCGGGGTTAACTTTCGAATAGAAACAGCGTCAATATCCATAGCGTTTGGATCGCAGGTAGGAGTGTGTTGTTGATGGTAAGATGGGGTGAATGGTGTACTCCCTCGTCCGCAATCTCGTGCAATTTCCAGCGACCTCTCCTCTACACCTGCGAAGTGGGTTGCTTTGGTGTACCATTCCATGATTTTAACTGGAACTTTCTCCATGGATTGGATACGCCTCATAAGGGGCACAGGGATGCTGGTGGCGAAGTAATTGATCAGGACTTGGTCGTCCGTGATACCTGTAAGGGCTACCTTGCTTTGAAACATAGCAATATAGTTTTGTAAGGCAGGATTGTAACCGCCATACTTATTCTTTGTGAGTCGTTCGTGAGATAACCAAGCGAGCAAGTCTCCTTTGACATCTGCATTTTCGAAAGAAGAACAAAACCCTTCCTCGAAATCTTTCCAGGTTCCTAAGTCGAAGGTTCCTGTGGTAAGCTTTGATTTTCTAAATGTAGCTGCCCAAGTAAGGGCGGTTCCTTTCTTCATAAAAGAGAGGGCATAGGCGATTTGCTTGTTTGGTGTGTTGTATAACTTGTTATTGACAGCCAAATACATTTGTACAGTTCATAGCCAGGAAACAGCTTTTTCATACGAACCATCGAAATCCTCGGGGGTTCCAAGGTGTAGTTCCGTTGGCTTAGGAGCCACAGCAGTAGTAGGTTGGTTCAACATAGGGGTCGATGTAATTTGCGGACGTGGGTTGGCGGGCGCAATGTTTGGGGGCAGGAAGGCGAATATTCTTCCGGCCTGCAGTTGGGGCATAGGACTTGGCGGGGTTCCTGCGCACAGTATAACGAGTGAGCAACTAAGTTGTTGCTCGAGCTGCCGAAGTTCAGGGGCTTCAGTGTTAATAGGTTTGTCGGGGTCAGTTGGTACTTCTCCCGATGATTCGGATGCAGTTGAGGGTACAGGGGAGTCCTGCCGATTTCGCCACAAGAAATGATGAGACAATATGGTGGGCGATCTAGATAAAACTAGTCACGACGAAAGAGTTTAGTTCTTTTGTTACACTTGTTCCAGGTAGGATGCAAGTGTAGCCTCAGATTAACCAAGTCCGAGCGTAGACGATAATTAACCCCTGTGGAAGGGATTCGTAAAGGTAGCACAAAGGGAGTGTCCACTCAAAGTAGGATGAAGACTTTGGTGCTCGATATACTCAATGAAGGAGAGCGCTGAGAAGCAAAGGAGAACTTGGTATTAACCAAGGAGAACTAAACTAGAGTACATAGTACACTACACCCAACTAATATAGGTATCGTCGTAGTGCACAGACCGAAAGACAGAAAGGAAATAAAGTACAACGACTAGGCTATTGAATGAGTAAGTGCACAGTTGACTCGTAATACTTATGACAATGTGAAGGAAACCTGCGGCGGCAGGTATGATGCCGAAGTGGTCTATATAAAGGCATTCGTGAAGGAAAATGATAAGTCCGTAAAGAGGGAAAAGAAGTTGTAACAATATAAATATAGCCATAAAGGCTACTTTTCTTGTACCATAACATCGATGGTACCCATATTCATGTGTTTGCACCCACTGAAGCACACTCCACCTTTTGCAATCAGAAGGGATTCATCAGTCAAAATTGTCTCTTTGTTTGCAACTTCAACCTTCTTTTCACATATGCTTTTATTGGTGTGGATAGGTCTAGTGCAGATGCAATACTCTGGAATACTGTGTGCTCCCATAACCTGCGGATGCCCTCTAGCAGGTATCTGCTCACTAATGCAGCATTTGGCACCTGTGACATGCTTCTCATTCCATATCATGGCATCAGGTACCATTTAAAAGAGTGGTGGCAAGCTAAACAAAGGTAAGACATTTTTTACTGCCAACTTTGTACTAACATTATTGCAGACCACAAATGCCACAAGAGCTATTCAACCTATGTCACACAGCACTCAGAGCAGTGATTGAACACATTTTTGGCATCATCAAGCAGCACTAGTGAATCCTCCACCTTCTCCTAGAATACAACTTGCATATACAAGCCCAAATCTCTGCTGCTCTTTATATGCTCCACAATTTCATTCATAAGTTTGAACCTGAGGAATTCTATGATCCAGAGGTTGGTGGGATTGACAATTATGATGGCAAGTGGTGTGAACTTGGAGACAGTCCAGCTAATGTTTGTGAAAGGCACCAAGCTAATATACATCATGATGAAATCACACAGGAAATGTAAAATGATTATCAGGATGAGTTGAGGCAGTGTGGACTAGTATAATATTCACAATTTATAGGTAATATATGCTTGTACTACAATGTGAAAATAATCATATGCATGTATCATTGGAACGAATCTTACCCAACCTATGTTGCAACCACCTGGTCTACAATCTGGATGACAATGAGGTAAAAACTATTGCATGATTTCTATTTAATGGCTTAGCAAAAAAGTCAGTCAAATCTATAATATCATCCTTGCTAAGACAAGACACATTCTCTGGCATGCTCAGAAGTGTGATGGCCTTGCCGACCTCATCAACAGGCTGTGCCACCAATTATGAGAGATCCTGAACTGCTGCTGTGACCTCCTTCAGGCCCTTGCTAGAAGCTTGATGTGCCTGTGCAACAGAGGATAGTGGGTGACTGCGCTTTGTTGAATGACCTTCTGAGTCTTGAGCATGTCCAACAACTGAGTCAGACTTACACTTTCCATGGCTAACACTTGTAAGAATTGCTGACGACACATTTGATGACAGCAGGTGCAATAGTTCTGGCTGATCTGAATGACCTGATAAAAAGTGTGAGGACAGAGCAGATGGGAGGATTGTGTTCAGATCAGTGCTTGATTCCACAAAGCCACTTGTGGTGGTGAACACCTTCACTTGACTTGGAGATGCATTCTTGGGGCCAGAAAAGAGTTGGAGGTTGGCAAAACCAGAGAGGGGAGGGGGAACAGCACTGGGAGAGGGAGATGGATTTGTGACTGATGAGCAAATGGAAGTGCTACTAGCAGGAAAAAATGAGTATGCAAGTGGAGTAGCTGCTGTAGGGAAGAAGGGTGCAACTTTGCTGTATAATCAGAACAGCTGGTTCCTGTATGAATTTGCACCGGGATGATGCTGCATAAGATTAGTCAACATGGATGTCAACAAGGAAAAAAGCATGATACCTTGACAAACCTTCTCCATATATCCTCTTTTTTAGCTGTAATTCCGGCACCATCACATTCTTCATCAAATCCAGATGTGTGCATGAGCTCGGTAACATCCTTGTAAGTAGATTTGAGCTAGGGAGGCTGTCAGCAGTCCTGCAATGCATCTTGATATCACTTACAGCCTTGAATTTACGTTCACATGAGTCAGGTGTCTTTTCCCCCTCTCAGCTATTGAGGATTGGAAACCATTCCTGTATGTGAGTGGCAGCAGCTGCATATACAGGCTTCTTGAAGTTGCCATCTGAAAAGCTTGACAGACAACTGAGCAAAAAGTCAAGAAGCACCTCTTCTTGCACTTCAATCCAGAGGGCAGCCTTTTTGCAACTCTTCTTAGGTTTCATTGCAGCATCAAGCTCGAGGGAATTAAGGGCTCTCTTGGAGCACAATGAACAGCTCAATGAATCAGAGGAATCAGAGGATGACATGGAAATATGTGGGAATGATGGGAAAATCACCATACAGCATACCTCTCAGCGTGGTAGATTCCGGGCACAACCAGATTGAAACTTAACCGAAGCGCGCGAACTTACCCGAAGTCAGTGGCTTCGGCTAATGCGAGTTAAGTCGCAGCTGAACAGGGCCTCATGCACTCACCCTTGCGAAGCATGCGCGCTACCAACTGTGCCAAAAGCCCGTGATGCAAGACAATTCTAAATAGAGCCTCCTCCCCGCCCTAATGGCCAACAAATAAGTTATCATAGTCCATCCATCATCCTCTGGTGTTTCACCATCACCGATTCCGTCTTATGCGACCGCTCTGGCATTGCTTCCCAGATTGGATCCATGTCTGGCCCGTCAATATCGCCCGCACCATCCCAACCCCAACACCATACTTTGAAGAGAAGTCAGTATCCCATGTTTGATCAACACTCATCACGCACCATGCGAAGGCCCAGTCACGAACTCAATCTCCTCGCCTTCCTCAGGCGTAAATAATCTATCGTGCGGACCGAACCACGCCCGATCTTGAGGGTCTGTCAACGGATTGTCGGGAAGACCACCCAGGCGGACATATCCACGAATCGCAGTCAGATTTCGCCTCTGAGGATGTATGATGTCAAACACT
>JBBPKM010000652.1:0-12870 GCA_038089255.1 Austroboletus rostrupii | reverse complement strand
GCATTTTCATTATGGTTTCCGTCTCTATGCTTACATTTCATATATGTCCTTGTACTTCGTCTCCAGATCCACTATGCCTCCTTTTCACGTGCTTATGTATTTCATATGGACTTCGTACTTAAACCTCACTGCTCACTTGTATTTTCCCTTAGTACGAATATCAACGTTCCCTCCGCACTCCGCATAAGTCTCTCCTTATCACTCTCCACCGACTTCGTGCGACTCTGCTCCCTCTGTCCCCTTTCTCTCTAGTCTCCGATCTGTCGTTCCACAAGGCCGGGTCTGGTCAAGGGCGCAACACATAAGTCCTGTGCCAAGGCCAAGTGTAACGTTATTGCTCTGTTTCACCTTCACGGGTCTTTGTATGCATTACTACTCATCCTTCTTCTCTTTGATCAGTACTCCACTTCCTTCATGTCAGACTTGGCCGGAGAAGCGCGATTGGGTTCGAACTTTAACATTATCAATACTTGAGGCATGTTACTTATTACTTTCACCATCAGATTCAAAAGTTTGCTCTGGCCACCATTTCTATATGGATCATTCTCATTCATCCTATCGCTATCTATCTTGCTTGCAATTGGATTACCTCTGACAGGAGTTTTTGCTTCTATGCTTTGAATTTTTACCAAGCTTTGAATCAGTGGCTTTTAACTTTTCTCAGTTTGGTTTTTTTTAGAGCACCTGCCATTATTTTATGCTTTGTAAGTTCCCTCTTCATTTTTCACAACTATATCTCTTTCTTGGTCAGTATTTTTTGATCATGTTAGTATGTGGTACATCTATGTCAGGCTTAGGCTGTCACTGCTAGAACTTTACAAGATATACATTTCCTTTTTTTTATGGCTTATTTAAATATGATAACATCTGCAATCATGCCTCCATGCACTCTTTTTACAGATCAAACTTTTTAAACAGAAGATCAAGAGTCTTTTTAACATATAAATAGCACTATCTCTTGATATACTGTAGAATTCATTAGTTTAGCCATATTTCAGGTAGAAAACATGAAAGATCAGGTGAATGTGGATGATGAAGGAGCTCAAATATATTGTATGATGAAGGACTGTTCATGTCTGACATCATGTTTTGTGACGTATAACTAAAAATCACACTAGGGCAAGATTTGGTTCGAGTGCCAGTCCGTCAATAAAACCTATGGTGTCAGCTAGGTCCGCGCCGCACTTCTCCGAAATTTCTGTGCGTTCTATAGTGAAAACAGTTTCACTGATTAAAATATAAGTGAACAGTGCTTCATCTGCAATAGTCCTACATAAATCTAAAAGGCCGGCGAATTCTCCGTCAAGTTCCAAAGTCGAACTTCCTCAAAACCTGCTGCCCCCTCAAACCTGAGCCTCTGCGTCTTTTTTCGACGCATATACCAAGAGGTCGCAGACACGTCTGGAGTATCCCCATTCGTTATCGTACCATGCAATTAACTTGACAAATTGTTTGTTTAACATAATACCACCTGTGGCGTCAAAGATGGAGCTGGCTGGATGGCCAACGAAGTCGGTGGATACCACAGCATCCTCGGTGTAAGCCACAATACCCTCGAGCTCAGGGGATTTGGCGGCTTCCTTAACAGCATTCTTGATGCTCTCGTAGGTGGTTTCTTTCTCAAGTCGAACAACCAAGTCCACAACGGAAACGTCCAGGGTAGGGACACGGAAGGCAAGACCACTAAAAGTACTTTAAAACAACATAGACGGAAATGTATTCCCACTCACGTCAACTTGCCGTTGAGACTGGGAATGACCTTACCGACAGCCTTGGCGGCACCTGTGCTAGAGGGAATGATGTTGTTATTAACAGCTCGTCCCCCACGCCAGTCTTTGGATGACGGGCCATCGACCGTCTTTTGGGTAGCCGTTGTTGCATGAATAGTGCTCATAAGACCCTCGACGATCCCAAATTTGTCGTTGATAATTTTAGCCAGAGGTGCAAGGCAGTTAGTGGTGCAGGAGGCGTTGGAAATGACGGTGTATTTGGGGTCATATGCATCCAGATTGACACCGCAAACGAACATGGGTGCATCGGCCGAGGGTGCCGAGATGATCACCTTCTTTGCGCCGCCCTTCAAGTGAGCAGAAGCCCTAGTAAAAGATTAGATTAGTGTGAGAATGGTAAACACGACGTACTTTTCTATAGTAGTAAAAACACCCTAGAAAAAACTGATCAATGACACCGTCGCCATGGATTGCAGCTACCTACCGTGGACTCGACGATATATTCGGCACCGACGCTACCCCACTTGATATTTGCAGGGTCACGCTCCCCAAAGACGGTGATCTCTTTATCATTGATATAGAGTTTCCCATCCTTGGTATAGACGCTGCCGTTAAAGCCACGGTGGACGGAATCATATTTGAACATATAAACCTTTCTAGGGTAAGTTACCCAGAAGGAAACAAGCGAAAAAACAATATACCATGTAGTCGAGATCGATGAAAGGGCTGTGATAGCTGGTTAGTCGAAGGTGATCTCAGGGGGGTACCGATCGCATACTCATTGATGGCAACGACATTGATTTCCTTGTTCTCCAGAGCGTTACGCACGACGATACGACCAATACGGCCTGGATGAGGTTAGAAACACTCGCTGCCGTTGGCCTATCATTGACCCACCGAATCTGTGAGAAAAGGTCGCACAGCGAGTCAGATGTGCCCGACGACGGCAACGAGGAGACATACCCGTTGATGCCGACGTTGACCTGGCACGAGAGTGAGCAACATAGACATAATCGATGCGGGATGGTGCTCACCATTGTGTGTTGTGTGGTGATGGATGGGAAGAGACCGTGGGGGAGACGAAGATGAACGATTGGGGATGTTTATATGCGCGGTGATATCTAATCCGATATCTGGCCGTGCTTAATTTCGCTCGGAGATAGAACGTAGTCTGTCAGCCAGTCCGACCTCTGCCGCACGGTATTTCCGCTATTCCATAAAGCTGTATACATGGCGGGACAATACGGCCGTAGCTATGCACATCGCCCGATGAATTGCCATACAAACGTGCGCAATGTTGGTGGTGAATCCAATCACCCGGTGGACTGGCCATTACTAACACCCCCAGGTCGGCGTTCAGATTTCCCTCAGGCTCATCCCACCCGAACATCGCCCAGGCCCAACCTGAACAACCGCTGTCATGCGCTGACACAGAGTCTCGGGCACCTACGCATACTCCATTTCCGACCAGTGCCGGATCTAACGTGCCTCAATCAGTTGTCTTCCGATGTCAGAGTCTCAGTGGGATGCGGCGATCTAATCGGTGAACGGCTTCAGATTACCGTCGTTTGCTCACGACCTTTCCCGTGTAAGTAATACTGGAATTCTAAAACAAAATTTCGCTCGCTCTACCGAAGAGAATCACATTGAAATTTTTTACGGACCCGATGATAGCGTGCGATCGAATGATATCATCGTCGTAGAAAAATATTAGAACACTCTGCTCAATCCACTCCGTCAATATCTCAGATCATTCATATCTGATTCTGCACACATCGAACCAGCGCATGAGAAATGCACAGCACTTCAGTTCTCACAATGTGCATGACGATTTTGCCAGATATCTGTCAAATCCACGAATTCCTGTCAAATGCCCCTTATATATCCTAGGTTGACTTCTAAAAAAGACACCATACTTTGCTACATTGATCTTCGCGCTTGTCCTATCTGCCACTTTCTTCGCGATGAAGAATCCTTCGTCGCTTTTGACCATTTCAGCATCGTGCCGTGCATTCTCCCGTGCCAACAATCAAGCATGGTCAGCATTACCAACACACGAGGTGTAACAACGATCCAGTGGTTTTGGTTCCTATATTGATATGTATGATCTAGCTTGTTATAAGTAGTGTGGGCATATTGATAAGGCATCACCTTGGTGCATACCGAAGCTGCCACACGGATTCGCAGTGACTATGCTTCTGACACAGCATACACGAAGTATGATGGTATCGGTAGTTACCTACACAATACGAATGAAGGAGAATGAACAAGCCCTCCTGATGTGCCCCGGCGTAACACTCATTGAAAATGTGATAACGAATCCAATGACACCCGTGAGCCAAATCCCAAAGAGGAGTCCAGTATGATTTTACCAGGGTAATAATTCGATTGCGAATACACTACATTGATGATCGATGGATCGCGCCAAAACAGGCACAGCCATGTAGCAATGATTCCATCCACACAACTGACGTGCGTGTTCTGGAAATTGGTAAAATAAAGTGAAGAGACAATGGTTTGGCCTTCGCTTGTCGAGCACATCCCAAACGAGTGCAAAAAAATACAAAATATATTTCAAATTGTTATTTCGCGCCAGTTTGGTTTTCCTGCGTCGTGTTTAAGCTGCTGATGAACTTCGTATCGTTCTTAAGTTACACACGCATTCGTTAGATGAACAGGAAAAATGATCCTGAAGAACGGTTAATCAAGGCTACAGGTTTCCAGGGACACCCGAGCACCAGTAAATTATTGCCACGACAAGCGTAAAGGACCTGGTAATGACCATCAACCTTGCAGGCATTTAGTCTCCTTCATCACACCCATACAGACAAGATCCTCGCCACTGCCACGGAGAAAATCGAGTAGTATAGATGTGTGATGACCCAAGGCCAATAAAACCAGAAACGACTAGAGCAGGTCTAAGGGTAAACCCTGTCAATGACCTTGTTTGCTCAACTTACCTATCCCAATCGTTAGAACAAACAGCCGGCGAATAAACATGGATATCAATGCCCAAATGTGGAGGTGCACCTACCCTAATATCCATCACGCCGTGTTTACTTTCTGCTTCACGAATGCCTGAGATAAATCTACACATAAATATTCGCACAAAGCTCTTGCAAGGGGCTCGATACACTATTGAAACACCCTATACAAAGATATTAAAATTAGATGCAAATACATGAAGGCGTGTCCGGCGGTGACGCAGTAATAATACTTGCCTCATCCATTTCCCGACGGAAATTCTTCGGAAATCAAGGTTTTGAGGTATGAAAATAGTTGATATGGAAGTCTATCCCGGGTCTTGAAAACAGCATGTCATAGGACGTCTATCAAAGACAGATAAGGAATACCAACCATATCTGTTCAACGGTACGTTAGAATCATCTCAGATGTACAAAAAACTGGCGCGTGTTCGGAAACTTACTAATTGGTTATCAGGTGGCTGTCTTCACTGATCACACATCAGAGGAAACTACTCGCTCGGATGTCATTAAAAATACCACGCTCACATTATTCCAAGAATCGCAGAGCTACCCAACGTGATTTTGTCCATAAATTGACACCACATTCAAGAAAGAAAGAAATAACTCGAGCCGGCAGACCATGTTCAGACGCACTTGTTCACCAGTAAAGCGTTGAGAGCTGAACTCGCGTTGGACGTTCAATGCAACGTGGTGGCAAAACTAACTGCACTTCGATGAAAGGATACGATGGTCAATATTCTTCCTGCGTCAAGTTGAGTTGCAGGGAACCAGCATGGTCTTGGTCACATAGCCCACACGCACGGCCCCAATCAGGCCTAACGCGGTTGAGAAACCAGCAATAATATATGCACTAGTGGATATGCTCCCTTCTCCCTATGGGCGTCCGACATAGTATTATAGGTAAGATCGGGGGCGGCAAAAAAAAGCTGCTTATCTTGCGAGTTTCGCGACAACTGATTGGCCAGGTGCCTCCCGAGGGCAGATGCCAAGGGGCTGCGAGCCAAGAAGCTCGCAGCCCCTTGGCATGACCAATCCGCCGCCCTGAGCGCCGGCCTCACGTGATGCTCGAGTCCCGCGCATGCCACATTCATAGAGCAGGGTCAAATACGGCGCCCACGCTCCCGTTATAGTGGGTGACATATAATAGAACAATTCAAGAAGAGGCCATGCGTGGGACGAGTCTTGCCGTCAGAGGGTACGGAGAATCAAGAAGGAGAGGGCAACACGACGAGTGATAAGCGTTGGGGAGACAGACGAAGATGTTATTCTACCGAACTGGGTCCCATTGGGGTGAGTGCGGGGCAGACCGTACATATTACGTTCTTACTCCCACGATGAAGTAACGCGTAGTCATGCATATACGGCATCGCACGTCTTCCATCTCCCATTGTCCGAACACCGAAAGTACATAGCATTGAGGGCCAAGGAGCGAGCTTCGATCCCACGTTGGTAATGGCCCTGACAGACCAACGCACTTTGCCACATATGCATTGGGCTAATTGCATAAATTAATATGACCGTTGAACGTTGGTGGCCCAAGCGCCGTTTCCCCTGTTCGTTCTTTCTTCCATATAAACTATCGTTATTCTCTTCGCTTACCATGTCCCTCGCCGAGGCTGAGTTGATTAGCCTACTCTCTCAAATTCAGGTAAATGACTATCTCACCGGTACGCACCCGATGGCTTCTGGTCTACGGCGCATCTAATAGATACGCTCAGTTGCTGTTATAACTGGTGTCGTCTATGACTATTGTAAGATATTCTTCTGCCACTTTACTCTTCTTAGCATGACAATTCCCATTGCTGAAAAGTGCTTTGCCTTTCAAGAGAGGTATGTCATTTTGCTGAGGTTCTGTATCGTTTATTAGCCAACGATTCATTTTGAAGATAGACTCTATCTGGGTTCGTATTTGCGAGATATCCACGGAGTACACGGTCGTTGACAGTGTCTCAGCGCAAGCCCTGGTCGTGGATCTCTACTATTTTCGTTGTTGTGCGTATCAGGGTTGTTATCATTGGATTGTAAAAACTGATCGTTCGGAAGGTTCGCTATGTCGGTCTTTGTTGGGCCATGTAAGGAGATGGCTGCACTTTGAACCGTGCAATAGTCGCTGACTTTAGTAAATCTGTATGCAAGGTTCATGGGACTTGGTACGTTCACGAACCACGACCAAAGCAGAAGGATAATTGAGTCAATCACGTCTTTTGCAGATGGTAGTGCGTTTCTTCCTGGCCCGCAGATAGTCAGTCCCAGGTCTTTCTTATTTCCATACAGTGTCGTTAACAATATTTGCGTGGCAGACGTATGCATTCACGTCCAAATTAGGGGCCATGCTGATAATTCTTTCGTAGTTGTAAGCACTTCAACGTTTTCACGTTGTCTATGCGGAATATGGCATGTTTAAGGTACCGTGCTCGATATCATTATGAACTGGGAGTATGTAATATTTCTTGCCGCTGCTGATTGTGAGTCAACACCCTTCCCGATCCTTCTCTTCTTATTCGCGTCTTCAAAATTCCAGACATTATGATCGTACGGGTATACGCCATATGGAACCAATCAAAAACGATCCTCCATGTCCTCTTGGTCCTCTACCTTCCACTGATCCCTGTCTACATCACTTACCTCGTTTTTTGCTACGATCCTAAGACAAACTTTGCAGGTACGTCTTTGATCAAGTTACGCGCATTGGCCATGCAGTGCATGTTTAATTCTTGTCAATCACTCTCCAGAACTAGTTATCCGTGTCATGGACTTCACTGTTTGCGATGCTACATTCAAGAGTGGGTATCCTCACATCGGCTGGGCCGTCACAAGCTTGCGATTGGTCCTTAGTACTGCGCTGTTGGCTCTTTCTGCCACCAAAATTGTCAAACAATCGGTTAGAATGTACAAGGCGACAAAAATTTGGGAGCCCAATAAATACGTTCAACTATTTGTGAGGGAAGGCGTTGTCTATTTTCTTGTGTACGTTCTTGTCCTCCTCTTTCCGCCCATCTCGCTGACTGGCCTGTATGATCCCTTGCGACGTTTAGGAACGTGCTTATCAGCGTCACCGGTCTAATACAAAACGGGAAAAGCATGAGCGGCACTACGATCATCTACCCAACGACGATTGGTTACATCGTTTTTTGCAACATGATGCCCCGGTTCATCATCGGCGTACGAGAGCTTTATGATCGTGACGCGCGCGGTCGCATACAGGGAATCGACACCGGATTCGGAGTGTCGTCACAAACTGTGGCGAGCCAGCACACCGTTTCTGTGATGGAATTTGCAGCGGTCGTCCCTAACCGGGATGGTAGTATAGAAAAGAATTCGTGGGAGGAGTCAGACGGGATTCGGCTCAGTGAACGGAGAGAGGATGGAGGTGAATTCGAAGTGTGAGGAAAACAGGATGCAGTATATGTATATTCAGCTTTAAAAAAATCGGGCTGAACGCGAATAGCTTGTCTCTCGTTTTCCAATAATCGATTCCTGGCAATTTGTCATAGCCACGGCGATGCCGGTCAGAATTGAAACTTGATTGTAATCCCCTAGCAGGAGGCTTCCCGACTCAGGCCACTTGGCACAGGCTCACTAATGTCAACCTAAAATCTGCTAGTGAAGTCGACCGGCCTTAAGTATTACTCCGATCGACAGGAGAGCGGTAGCACCGAACGAACAGTATCACCGGCAGTCCACGTCGGGCGGCGAAACTTTAGAAAAGTCGCGTGATTAAAGTGGGGTTGGCAGCCCGAGCGCGATTGTCCCTCAAATCCAAAAGAAAAGAAAAAGAAAAGCATCTCGAATTTTTTCATTTTTCGTGTCTTTTTCAAAGTTCTACCTATTTTCTTTTTCGACCAAATTAAGTCTCTTGCTTTTTAACGCGAAGCCTTCGAAAGATCACTGCAGTAGCACTAAGCAACCAGTACACGAAAGAGAAAAAAAACCAAGGCATTCTCACCTAAAGGCAGCATCAATGCACGACTTGACCTCCTTGTAGCTCACGACGAGACAGCTTTGCTCGTCTCGAGAAACCAACATGATCCGTTCGTCAGTGCCACAGTCGAGCTAACCAAACATGAGCTCGTTCATCCCGCTCGACAACGTGTTGGCCAAACCTTGTTCAGACATGTGAGAACGTGTGATAGATTGATGACAGGGTCCCCGTTCTCGTCCACTTGGTGGAACACGTAATCGCGGAACAGTTTGATGATGTACCTGTCTCCTGTCTCCGACCAGCGTGGTTCTCGAGCAAATCTGACATGCGTGTGAGCACTCCGTTGAGACGCCCAGGAGATATGGTACGTACTCGGGCCGTTCGTTGATGAAACCAAATTTGCATAGCAGGCGAAACAGACGGCCATCCTCCAGTTCACTTGCAAGCTCGCTCTCAAGCCGGTCGGTGCCGCTGTAGCCAGGAAACATGGTAACATTATCCAAGCAGCTGACGCAAATACCCACATTCGAACTTCGTCCAACTCGCGAAGCAAACGGCTCTTGCCGATCATTTCCATTACTTGTGCAACATTCTGTACCGCGAAAAAAATATCGACCTATCCTGTCCCGGGATGTATTTCTCACTTACCTTGTGTGGGCCAGGTTTGGAGATGAGATACAATACCAACGTCTTGACATCCGCAGAGTACATCCTCCCGATTATTTCCAGCGCTTTGGGAAGCGTATTCATCGCCGCAAGACTACCACAACACAACGCAAACCCTAGCCGCCCAAGCATCACCAAGTCTTCTTGCTGAACGAGAGCAATGTCTTGTCGGGTGTCATACATGAGTACGTCAACGATACCACAAGAACTTATCCGTAACCTAACATTTTTTTTTTAATGAAAAAAAGTTGAGGACACATACGCCAAAGTTGCGGAACTGAAATTCACCGATTTTTTCCCGTCAAGAGGATTTTTGTCGGATCCACCATGCGAACTGCCAACCCTATTTCGTGTGTCGCTCGTATTGCATCCGTGATCTGGATGATAAAAGACCAAAGCGTAGCTTCGGGAATGGCGACATTCGTTACCCCGCCAAACCTACTCTGCGGAAACACAGACTGTTTGGGTCGCAGATACGCATCGAACAACGTTTGCGAGTTCGGGTGATAGTCATACGACACCACAAGAGCTGAAAACGACACATCCATCAGCACCACAGAATGCGCGAGTACAAAAAAAAACAGACAGTTATCGTTAAAGGCACGCGTGGTGAACGCTTCCCGGACCTTAACAATATGAGGATGTTGAACTCGAGACCAGGATTCAATCGCGGCAAACGCAGCCTGGTGCGTGAGTCTGAAGTCTGTATTGTTCAGTTGGTTCTAAATCTCCCCTTCGCCAGAATGGACACACTCTCGACTCGCCGCAAAGCATAAGCTAAACCGTCGTTGGCATTTGTTGCGCGGTATACGGTTGAAAACCAACTGAAGAACTTCCGGCGATCAGAGGGTGCTGGTTCAAGTGGAACAAGTGAATGGTAGCCTTGCAACTCGTCAGGTAGGTTATACGGAGGGAATGGAATCGAGTAGGTGGCCTCGGAGCGCTTCTGGAGTTCTTCGCGGACATTGTCGGACATAAAATGCGATGGAACAAACGTGTCCGGGATAGGTTGAGTGTAGAGATGATAGTCAAGCTGGATTGTGTAAGTAATTGCTGTTGCTGCCGGAATGCCAGCACATGACTTACAGGTTGCCGCACATAAGATGGTTGAGTGGACTGATAAAAGCTTCCCAGCGTCGAGACGGTGTCATCAAAGTCAGTCTGGTTCGTTCGAAGATCGAAGCATGAACGTGCGACCGTCGAACAGAAGCAAGAAACTGACATGTTCAGACAGGTACGTAAGTGAATGCCCCGCCGGAAGATATTCATTTGCCGGGTCATGTTCATCCAGCGGTTGACCCGAACTATTAGTCGGTTGGGTTTGCGTATATAGGTCGTATTCTTCGTGACTCGAATAATAGGGAGCGGAAGGGCTGGTAAGGTTAGAATAAAGCATGGCGGTGGATGACATGAACCTCACGAAGGAGAGAACGACTGAGTCGGAGACGCAGCTGGAATGGAGTTGAAACTGATCTTAGGTACGAACACGGGGGCATTGACTGCCTGGGCGGACAGGGTAGGAGGTGCTGGGGAGTCGAGTTGTGTGCTGTTGAACGTCAGCGGAGTTCGAGCACGTCGAAGAGGGAGTCGCTCACGCATCGGGAGGGGTGCTCGACTGTGATGACATGTCAACGCGAAAAAACCACGGAAATGAAGTTCATACCGGGGGATGGTAGTAGATACAGCCTTTGTCTTGAAACCTACATGAACTGACCCGGGGGATCAGTTATCGGATGGAGGACCCGGCGACGACCGATTACCCATAAATAAGTATGTTCCTACACTGGCGCTGGGGGGACTCTGTCGAAGGAGGTCTCGGTGGGAACGGACGAGGGCGACGACCACATACCCCGCTTGGGGAGAGGTTTGGCGTCGTCTAATTGTTCCGCTGGATTGACGATCCTGACAGCCGAATTGGAGGAGTGCGGCCTTGCGAAATATGCCATCAAATGGTGCGAAGCGTTGCAGGAAGATGTGACAAACGATCATACGGCTACTCTAACATATTAGTCATCCACTGCTGACTAATACTACTCCGTTGGTCGAGCAGCCCTCAGCGCCGCGTCCCTCCTTCTCTTCAGTGCGTTACTGTAGGCCAAGCAGAGCCATTTAATGTACCCTAGGTCTTTGACTCTCCCGTGCTCCGCAAGCCTCGTGTGCAGCAGATCGACATCACCAAATGCAACAAAGGGAGGTACGCGATCGTCCTTGACCGATGAAACCGATGTAAGTCGAACCAACGGTCGTGCTGTCGACGTTTGTGAATTTGCTAGCACCGTGCGCGTCGAAAGAATGGGAGGCTTGGCGAAAAGTCGGATGCTCGTCGACTTGATAGGTGCTAGAGACGGAGTGGCGTCTAGCAAAGTCTGTTGAGGGCGTGTCGGTCGTAGCACTGCGTCGGGAGGATGTCGAGACGCGAATGATCGCAGCAATGAGAGAGCACCGTCGACGTCACCAGATCTACACGCAGATGTCAGGGCATGTACAGGTCCAGACGACTCGCGATATGGCCTACAATATGAGCACTCTTCGCATGGCAGCATGTGCCTTTTCAATCAGTCTTGCAAACGATCCGACGCTGACCGTGCCATCACTCATACCCTTTGCTTCCGTGACCTCCCAGCGTCGCCAGATGTCCTGGGCCCACCGAACTGCTACTGGCCGATCTTCCGCACGAGCTGTCGCACACCTCTCCAGCGCATTAATGTAGCTGTGTTCGTCAGGTTGCAGCCCCAGTGCACCGGGAGAATCATAGTTCCCAAAGAGCGACTCGAAAGCATCCTGCGCGGTCTCGATGCCAGCATGTCTGTAAAATACGGACAAGTAAGAATTGACGAGAACAGGTGTCAACTCCACACGCGCAAATACGCCCACGTGCAAGCCGCCTTCGGAGGAATGACATGACCACAGCTCCTCTGATGATAGAGACCTGTCCTGAAGAATCCTGCGGAAAAGTGCCCGCGTTTCTGCAATGACTTCGGACGATGTTTGTGGGGGGAGACGGGAAAACGAAGGCATGTTATCCATGTTTTCCGTAGGAACATCGGTCTGGACGCCGCTTTGCCGTGTTTCCTCGGCTATCTCGCCTTTTCCTGGCAGCTGCTCTCCAGTCTTGTCTATGGGCACTCCTTCATTCGACGATGAGCTATCGTCGACCAGTCGGGTCGCACCCCTGCTGAACGGCGGCTTGTACGACGCATAGGTGTGAAACACGTGCGTGATTAGCTCTGCATCCACCATCGAGTCTTGGCTGCTGGTACCGTCGCTGTTGCCACGTACCGCTTCAGCAAGTATCCATCTCGCCTTTTTAAGATCCCCAGAACGTTTGCAACCTTCCAATAGCGCACACCACAAGCCCCTCCCGCTCATGCCCTCGATTGAATATCGATCGTTCATCTCCCGCGCAAGCCTCATACCCTCGCCCAACCACTCCGGTCCCGCACGTCCACAGACGCGTATGACGGCTTCGTATGCACCTTTGGTCGGTTCAACGCCATTCTCCTGCATCTCCGACCAAAGGTCCAAGGCACGCCCGGGTTCAGGTCGAGAAACCGATCCGCAGGAC